>JAPYZA010007453.1:0-10126 GCA_030522685.1 Eupelmus azureus | reverse complement strand
AAAATTTATATTAATAAAAGTTATGATATACTATTTTAAATAGTAATAATTGTTTTGTTCATTTTCAGTGATTTCAACCCAGGCTGGCCCCCTTAATTTTTAAACTGGTAAGAAAAAATTCTTTTCTATTTTATTTTTCGTACTATGTTAAACAATTTCGATGTTAGATTCTTATCGACTTATGATTTATTTCATATGTGTAATATGTTGTTGAATATTTGTTATGTACAGCCTGGAAAAGGGACATTGTATTAACACGTCCGAACCGTCGGCAGAAAATAAAATTGGATAGTTAGCGGAGATCAAGACGTTGTCTACTTATTTCCAAATGTACACCACACGAACAATAAATTCAGTCTAATTAAAAAAAATTTTACATTAAAGCTAAAATGTAGTACAATATGCTATAAAAATTTGATTCCTGATATTCCTTTTCTGCTCTTTCCGAAAAATCGCCGAAAAAACGCTTTTTTTAGGCGTCCTAAAGCAGACTACCCCCTTACGTGTGCTCCTTCTTCGTGCGGCTGGCCAGTCCCGCCAGCACCTAGTCACTTATTCTGTGAAAAATCATTACGTGGAACATTAATATCAATATTATTGGCCGCGTTTTCTTTATTAATAGCATTAGGATTTGGCGAATCCACAGATCCCACTAATTGTACTGTGCTGGCGGGTGATGAGTGACTATTGAAGTATATAACATCAAGATCGATTGCTGTTTTAAAGGTGTATGCTCTATCTCCCTCTCTCCAACGAGCAAAAAATCGACCTCGTTTATGTCAGACGAACCTAAATTCTATGTTTTTGGCTATAACTTTTAAATTTTGAAAATTCTTATAGTCATCTTGATTTAAAAATTCATTAATAAAAATTGGACGATTTCACTGGTCAACCGCACCAACAGCTAGGGCACCTCTTCCCCGTGGTCGACCCCTCGCCCCACCACATCTACTGTGTTAATGGTATTAGAATCCTGACCCACCCCCAAGTTCGAGATTGCAATGTTGGGCTTGGCACCATTCCTGGATATTTGTTTGTTGTGCTTGTTGTCAGTGTGCAACTCTTGGACAGATAGAATGTTATTTTTATCGAAGGTCGGTATAAGAGTTCAAGGGACGGCAAATGCTGCATCTTCCGGCTGTACGCTAGCTGCAGTGTAGTCCACGAAGCCAGAGACAACCAGTGCCCCAATTCCATTCCTCTTAGTCCGACCGTAATGAGTTCCACGAGTTCCAGGAATAGTGTCTTGTGTGTTATCTACTGTTTTTGGATTAGGATTCGTTTGCCTGTTCGATTTATTGATGATTTTATTTCGACGAAAATGCTTTTTACTCTGGAATACCTTTTTAAATGGTAGATTATTATCACTTGAAGCGGTAGGAGGCGAGGAGTTCGACTGAGCGGCCGTCACCGGTTCCACATCATCATTTATTTCAGTGCTCGGATTATTATTATTATTTAACTTTTTGTTTTTAGTAGATTTAATATTATTAGTATTGTTTTTATTATTATCATTAATAATTTTATTATTTGATTCAATATCAACAAGTTTCGATTTTAAATTGAAAATGTCTTTTTCAAGTTCGACTATTTTAGTTTTGTAAGAGCTATTTTCAGCAGTGAGCACATCGAGCTGACTGTGCATTGTGGATAATTTTTCGGTAAAAGATTTACAATGATCAAATATATTTGTTACAGAATCAGCAAGGGTCTGCATGTTACTTATAGGTTTCAGCAAAGACTCCATCTCCTTATGTACTATGTCAATCTTTTCAATTGCAGCAGCTGCCTTACTAGTCCCACTGCTGAAACGCTCATAGATGCCAGTGACAACCTCCAGATTTAAGTGTACATTATGCGAGTGAAGAGAATCTTGAGTGCTCCTGCTTACGGTTTGAGACAGTGCCGCAGACTCCGATCGCGTGCTGAGCTCGGGAGTACTATAATTAGTTGGGTTCTCTGCGGACACTGCTGGATCGACATTGCGAGGAGGAGGATTGTTGCCAAAAGCCTTGCGTGGGGGCAGCGGTGTAGAGGCCGACGTCACGCGACTTGAAGATAGTCCAGATTGTTCAAGGGTGTATGCGTGCGCCAGAGAGGTGTTTGAAGCTCGCGCTCGCTCCGACTTAAGAGAGTCCTCTGTGTTGATTTTGCATCTCTGGCATAGTATTGGTGATTTCCCCGCGCTCTGAGCTGCGTTAACTGCGATCTTTATGCAGATGCAGTGAAAAAGTTTATTACACCCAGCACAAGTGATGAGCGCAGCTCTCGTCCTTGATATTTTGTTACACACAGTACAAATCCTCTACGTGTGAGTTCTTACTGGCCATGGTGCCACCTGGTGGACATTTTCGTAAACTGCTTCGTGGAGTGCGGGAAGAGGAAGCAAAACTAAACTCCAAAGATTCCGTAAATGATTAGTATAAATAGTAAAAAAGTCTGACCTCAATAATAACTGATAACACTTCACGGTAAGCAGATCTGGAGACGGTACATCCCAGCGCGTAGCAGTAAACACGAAGCTTGTAAATGACTGGAAAGCTGCAGCAGTTCTTAGATAGCACATGAACACGTGGCTGTGACCGTCTTTTAGGTTACAATTTCCAGGCGCAGGACGAAACCCTCCAGGCTCTTAAAATTTCAGTCGGCCTCGTAGAAATTTGTAGCTCAAGCCTGCGAGCCATGGCAAATCGTGGCAAATTGTGAATAGAAAAACTTAACTAAGCTATCTTCGCGCACGCACATAGAAAACATACTGCCGTCGGCTAAGCTGTGCCGACGATCAGCGTGCGGTACGCCCTGTTCTCTCTTCTCGATTCCGCCTGAAGATACAGGCGATAGAAAATTACACTAAACGAAAAGAAAGAAAATTAACAAAATATTGCACGACAAAAAGATAGACGCGATTAAAACAGCTCCCGCCAAACTTGTGCTTGCGCCGCGCATTAATAATAAAAATTAAAACGCCTCACGAAGGCGATAACGAAAACAAAAAGGAAAAGAATTTGTCATTTGAACTACTATTTGATTTTTCTTGAATAAATGACAAAAGAATTGATTTTAAAAAAAAGAAATATTTCATTTGCGAGCAAAGACAAAATTCCTCGTCACCTTTAATTCCTCGGAATTTTCACTTGAAAATCTTAGCGAGAAAACACGACTCGTACTGTACAACTGTCTGCGCACAATAATCAACCTTGCACCAGTCTCGCTTGAGATAACTTGTTTATCTTATCTGACGTTTCTATTTAATTTTCAATTTTAATGAATCTTGAACAATTATTAATTATATCTCTCATATTTTATTTGTGTCTGTCGCCACCAGTCTCGTTCAAGTTATTAGTCATTAAGACATTCGCGTATATAATGCATATCAAATCGTTTGCTTACAATTCAGATCTAAGAAAATTCAAAGTTATTAATATTTACTTTAAATTGTCACTATAGTTTTCGTTATATAGCTTTTCGTTTATACAACAATAATTTAAAACGTATTATATCTCTCGGCGCTCGCTATAAGACTGTCGCAGTGAATTTTTATCTTTATATTTATTGAAATAAAATCTTTTAATTTGCGTCTAAATCATTTAGAAATATGATTTTAATGATAATTTATTCGCAACAGTTTGATTGATGTACAGAATATAATGTATATAAGTAAAAAATTCAAAAACCGTCGAATATAATTTTAGTATAGAAAATGGTACTAATAATATCGCAAACACAGCATACCAAACACAAGCACTGCTGATTACAATGTCGAACACAAACATTGCTGCTTTTAATTTATCGAGCCATTCTCACTCCTTTCGCTGAATATGTTTCTGTCGTTCTCGGTCGTTGTATAATTTTATTTCGTTCTCAGTTGTTGTTTTACATATAGTTATATGATATAATTAATCTATTATAGTTCACCGTCAGTCGTGATTTTATTTGCCTTCTCATTTATTTACGTTATTTATGCAGATACGTAAGGCCGGTACCCTTATACCCATAGAAATGCATAAATATGTTGCATTTTATCAAAATACCTCTCGCTTTATTTTCGTCGTTTCAGACTGTCGTTATTCTCTCGCTTCTTCTGCAGCGTGAGCCACACTGTCCGTCGCTTAGTATGTAACTGTCGCTACCTGTCATCATATTATTATTGGAACCGAAGCTATGGCCGTCTTGAATAGAAGTCGATTTGATGATAGCGGTACTGTACATGAAGAATATTTCAATTTCCCGGAAGAACTCTTCTCCTTCCAACAGACAGGATGTTAGCCTCAAAATATGATGCCCATTACGAGTGGAAGTCCGTTTGACGACGACGGAATTTTACATGGAGAATATTTTAATCCTCCGGAAGAACTGTGCTCACTCTAAGAAATAGGATGTCAGCCTCAAAATATCATGTCTAACCCCGGATCGCGAATCATGAGCATTCCACAGGCTTACCATACTGAGCCTCCGACTTATGATTCACCCTCTAAAGACATCTGTGCTAGGATGGAGATATCTGATGAGTATAATGCAGTAGCCGTTAAGATATCTTATACACCTGATGAGCATAATGCAGTTTTGCAAAATTGATTTTGAAGCTGGTGCGATTGAAAAAGAATTAACAAGCCACGATTCATCAACGATATTTAACGAGATGCAAGATGTAAATATATCACTGGAAGTGACGCTGTTACAAGAAAAAGGCCCAAAGTAACTTTCTGCAGAAAAGCAAGAATCGTTGAAAATTGAGAAGCAGGCACAGAGAGACCCTCTTCTTCCTCCTTGCAAGGATTGCAGATTGAAATGCATTACTAAGATCCCACTAGCAGATAGAGAGGTTATCAATTCTTTAGTTACCAAATTGTCTTGGCTCGCCAAAAGAACATGGATTGTCAATCATGCGGTACCTAACCAACGAAATTACGATTGTTGATATGCATAAAGACTTTTGTAATAAAAATAGTGCTTCTAAAGTTTCATATGAATATTTCAGATTGGTTTTGAGAAACATAAATATTTCATTCACTAAATTAGGGCACGAAGAATGCGAGTTGTGTAAAAAGTTTATGATGCATAATTCTGAACATAGCAAAGATAATTTGGATTTTGATTGTGACACAATAGACAAAAAAAGAAAGCCAGTAAAATGTACATGAATTACGTTGAAGAAGCTCAAAAAAATGATACATTTGACAAAATATTCTACTCGACCGATTTGAAAAAAGTTATAATGCTCCCGAAATTAGACACTTTTAAAGTTGCTATGTTCAGTCGACGCATTGTAGCTTTCAATCACAGCTTTTGTCCCCTTGGGAAAAAAAAGGTCAAGAAAAACCAATTGCTGTTATTTGGCACAAAGAGATTTCGGAAACAAAGAAAGAACAAATTATCAGTAGTTTTTATCATTTTTTTCTTCAGAACAGAGATACAAAGAAATTTGTTCTTTGGCTTGATAGTAGAATAGTTCTTTGCTTGTAGTAGAGTTTAGAAATTGTAAGATTATTATTGATCTCATCCAAGTCTGCACAATTTAACGTTTTTTATGCGATTTTCTCGCAGAAAAATTGTTCAATATTTTGTCAATATTTATGCAATTATTTTATAATTCCTTTTTAATAATTTATTCGTTAAAAAATTTACAAATATTTTACCATAACTGCGGAGTCACAGATTGAACAATTATTGATATGATCGGCATCCACACAATTGTGCAATTTTTGTGAAATCATTGTGTTTTTCTGGAGAATTCATTGAGAATACAATTATAAGCAATATTCAACTATGAACTTCGACTTTATTAATTAAAAAAATTAAGTCAAGACTGACGATGGTTTTTGATCTGGAATCGATTTCGAACTCTAACGTATTTAGAACTGAAAATACCGTATGTCAACTTACAGTTTTTTTCCTTGCATTTTCATTTAAAAACTGTCGTATGTCGGTTTTGACATTGCAAATAATAAAAAAAACGTATTTTTTTACAGTATATGATGAAGAATCATCACTTTTCTTAAAACAAATGACGTTATATTTTTGAACAATGCTTCGTTCATGCTGTTTTAAGACGAAGCAGTTTTTGTCCATTTACTCCAATCAACGATAAATTTACTTACGTGTCTTTTTCACCTGTACGATAGAATTAATAATAAATTTTCAATTAATTAAAATAGTTTTCAATTAAACTTTCGTTTAATTGATAATTGATTATTAGTTATCGATAAAACTTTCTTTTAATTGATAATTGATTTTTAGTTATCGATAAAACTCTCGTTTAGTTGAGAACTAGAATTTAATTATAAATTAACTGAAAGTTAAGAGTCGGTTGGATAGTCCTACTTTATGGACCAAACACCTTGAAAAACGACAAAACGGTTTAAGACTTGTCTCCGACTCTACTGAACAGAATGATCTGAAATTTTGAGAAGAGACTCAAAACACCGTATAGAATTGGGTGTAACTCAGGAAACTTCGGAGAATCGGAAAAATATGAAAATTTGTAGTAAGCTGTTACACCAACACTAACTCAACAGCGCTGCGATCAGCTGAGCGAAAAACATATTCAAATAAAACAAAATTATAACACAATTAGTAGACAAAAGCGAAGAACCGCCCAATTCTTATAACAAAAGCAAATGTAAAAAATTTCACACAACACTTTAACTCGCAATAGTTTTGACGAAAAGTCTGATACGGATTTCGCTGTAATGTGCACCGAGACGCCGCCATATTGATACTGACATACGTTTCGGCGCAATGCCAGTAGAAGGCACTGCCTGACATTGATGTTGCTGTAAACTGAACTAACGAGTGGATAAGACAAATAAAGAAATATATTCATAGCTGCAATAATCACTAATATCGAGGAAAATTATTGAAAATCGTAAGAACATAATAAATACTGATAAAAAAATAATAAATAATAGAAATATTAATAAAACAATAAATATAAATGAAAAAAAACTATAAAGATGACATGATCGAATGCAATATCATTCTTTTGATTAATTATAATCATTGACAGTGCTGCTGCTTAGCTTGCCGAGTCTACATAGCTGTAAATGTAGCATTTACCGACGAATTGACATTTTTCGTCTACCTTCCACCCGAGCCATTTTCGGCTAATAAATTGCTTCTGATCTTTATCAAACGTAGGCAAAATGTTTTCAGCTTAGGCATATGCTTCCTTTGATTAAATGTAATCATAAATATTGCTGCTGCTTAGGATGCAGCGTCTACATCGACGAAAATAGAGCCATTATGAGAGGGTACACTTTTTCATATACCTTCCATCCGAGCCTCTTGCATCTAATATAATGCGTCTGATCTTTATACATCACAGGCAAAATGTTTTCAGCTTGGGAATATGCTTCCTTTTGTTAAATGGAATTATAAATAGTAGTCTATTTAGTTTGCAAGGACTACATATTGTGACATAGTATGTCACAATAAGTCCAAAAATTTATTATTATTGTCTAAGAAATAAATCAAGTGTTAGAAATGAAATATAAAGGCGAATCTTGTGTTGGATGAACGTCGAGTTAGTATTAGTTTGAGTTAATTGCGCTAGATGCTATAAGTAGAATTAATTAGTTGGAATAGTTTGCTAGTCTTTTATTAAAGTAAGAATAGTTTAAGCAGAAATAAAGTCTGAATGGTAAGTGGCGTGATGATAGTTAAGTTAGATTTAAAGTAAATATACATTCAAATGAGATTAGTTTAGGTGTTAATAGCGTGTTAGGATAAATAGAGTAAAAACAGTTTTCAAAACTTAGAATTATTAGTAAGAGAAGTAATGATATGCTTGTTAGATTGGGAGCGTTACCCAGGCAGCGGGTCTCATTCTGGATGATGGCACTGGAGCCGGGTTTTGTTAAATAATTAATCAATCACTAATTTATTACATGTTAAATGTGTTTTGAGGTAACATGCGGGAAGGAGAGTCTACAGGAGTTAACGAAAAGCAGTGGATATGGAGAAGAAGGAGCCGTGGCCAGGAGGTTTGTTCGAGAATGTATGTGTGTGTTTTGTTCGTCGGAAGGGATTCTCGTGTCAGTTTTTTGAGATTGTTAACCATCAGGAGGTTTGCCTCGAGGATGCTCAGTCAATTGAGCCACTTTGTTATGTTGTGTGTTTGTGTTGTGCTGACTTACCTCAGCACAACAGATTAAGTGTACACTTGCAGGTTAGCTGTCAATGCTAACCTCCACAGCCTTGCAGCATTCGAGCCAGAAGGGGAAGGGAAATCACTACACAGCACTAGATGCACTCGCGGGCGCCGCGCGTTCGCGTCGAGTTGTGTGAGGGTCGCGTCGAGTCCAGCTGGCTTCGCGACGAAGAGGCTGTCGAGCCGGGAGTTAGGCTAGCACGAGGTGGCTAGCAGACGATGCTTACAGGTGGTCGTTGGTGGCGCGCGGCGGGGACGGCTTCGTTGTCGCTGCGCAGGCGTCAGTCTTCGGCCATCGTCGTACTTGCCCGTATGATGTGGGTAGGTGAGACTTCGGTGGGGGTCTATACGTACACCTTCGCCCTGATAAGATTAGCTGGGGCGCGCGCGGTCGCGTGGGAGCGAGAGAGAGAGAGAGAGAGGCGCGCACGCGCAAGTCGAGGGAGAGAGAGAGAGAGAGGCGCGCACGCGCAAGTCGAGAGAGAGAGAGAGAGAGCGTGTGACGTCGCGCGTTGCTTGCGGTAGGCACTGGCGCAAGGCGCGCTCACGCGTATTAGGGCGCGCGCGCGTGTAGTGGTGTGCCTGTACGCCTGAAACGTCGCGAGCGAGTGTGTGCCGCCTCGAGGCTTCGCCTGCAACGAAGAGGCGTGCATACGGAATATTCCGCGCCAAAGATGTTTTTAATGAATTATCGTGCCAGGAATTCACTAGCGCGACTATTGCTAGTGTTCGAGCCTAGAGGGCGCGCCGAAATTATATAGTTGGCCATTTCGCGTATTTTAAATGTCGCGCCGGGTAATTTAATCGATTACTGTAATCGATTAGAAGATGGCGCGAGTGTGAGGTAATTTTTGAGGGCTGATCGACTCTTTGTTAGGTGAAGAGCCAATCAGAGGGTCGCTTTTCTCCAAAATTGTTGACTCATGGCCGGATGCGGATCCTTAAAGTGGTTCGCGTCGGGGAAAATCGAGTCGATAAGGGATTTTTAGCCAATGATCTGGGTTCGCGCCAGATTGTTGGTAAAGTGAGAGTAAAGGGTGGGAGAGTGCGCGGTTTCGGCGGAAGAAGAAGCCGGGTTTCGTGTTACTTGCTGCCTGGCTGTCGTAGGACATAGTTTTGAGTAGTTTCGTTTTTGCCGTCAGGCCATTTTGGTTTTTTTTTGTCTTGTGTTGAGAGTTCGCGTTTGGAGATTTTCCGACGGTGATTGAGATTGCTGCTAAATACTCCCGGAGAGTTTTGGTAGCTGGCGAGGTTTGGTGAAAGTGGTGAGATCTTTTTGGCTATGTTTTTGCTTTATTTTCAGATGATCGAGAGTTCCTGGTCCGGAGTTGCGGTTTTTGTTTAAGTATGCTTTTATCGAGACAGATCGAGTGAAATATTTGTCAGTTAGGTTCTCCTTCGCGTATCGCGTTTATATATATTTGAATTTTGTTTTAGTTTTTTTATCATTTTCTCTTAAAAAAAAATATTTCGTTCGACTTTCCGCTATTTAGAGAAACGGGTGTTTTACTTCGTGTTCCAGGTTCCAGCGCTGTTCTCCCAGAAGGATTGCATGCGGCCGTCGCCGCCATTTTTTGCGAACCCAATAAGTTAAATTCGTGTTAGAGAGAATTAATTATTGGTTGCGCCAGGATCTGGCGTTTTTGCTCAACTTTGTTCCCCCTTTCTCGAGACCAGTCTCAGTAGTTAGGAAAATAATAATTTAGCGAGTTATAGGATCCATTTGATTTATTAATTAATTACGACATCGCAATATTAGCAAATGTCGCATTTATGAGAGGGTATACTTTTTTCGTCTACCTTCCATCCGAGCCACTTCAAGCTAATACAAAAGAAATATTTGAGATTTCAGAATAATTTTTTTTAATTTTTTTTATCTTATCAAAAAAGAGTCATAAAGAGCGTGTTAATAAAGAGCAATAATAAAATATATAAAAACTTATACGCAAAGTGCAAATAAAATATATATGTAAAGTG
>JAPYZA010007452.1:0-10446 GCA_030522685.1 Eupelmus azureus | reverse complement strand
TATTAAACATATATATATATATATAAATTTTGGTATGGCTTTAATTAGTTAACAATTAATAACAAAAAACAAATGACATCTGAAAGTGATGGGGTAAGATGCCACATGGTATCGAAAAAAATTAATTATAGCAAAAAACTTAAAAATAACAAAAAATCACGCGTTTTTTTGAGTAACGATAAATATTATGTTTCAATACACTATTTTTACAACAAATAATAAATTTTAAGAACTGTTCTTAATAAATTTTAAGAATCTTTTGGTAAAAATTAATGATATATCATAGTAAAGCAGGGATGGGTCGTAGCTAATCTAAACATTATGGGCCATCACCGTTTTTATCGAAAAATGATCCCTGAAACTCCTGTCGAACAGTTATTTTTACCAAATAAATTCTTTTTTCGACGACGATTAAAGAAAATTTATTCAAGAACGCGAAAATCTACATTTTAAATGTTTTTTTTACAGTTGATAACCTTTAGTAGGATAGTATTATTTTTTATAAGAAAATTCAAGGAGTAAATTCAATTTAAATATTATACCCAAAAAAAAAAATAATAACAACAAAAAATCTAAAAATAAAAAACTTGCGAAAGCATTTCATGTACCGCTTTGCCACCGAGAGCAAAAAGGCTAAGATTTACGCAGTCGGAGCCGGCTGCTCATTTGTGAAAATCTCTATACGTTGAGCGCATTGTAAGAAACGGGTAGTCTTTGGAGCCAACGTTATTATTCCCCATTCCGATTCCCGTCGCGAAGAGGCTCCAGCAGCGAACGCGCTTTCCAAGCAATCGAAATTTCGAATTTGGAACGCTGCGGATATAGATCGGGCGTGCGCGTGAATTTCGAATAACGAAAATGTCGCGCTTGGCGGCGACGCAAGAAATGACCGCGCCGCGCCCAAGTTTACATCGGGCGGGCGACGTTTTCGATAAAGCGCAGAGCGTTGACTATTGTTTACGCTCCATAGCGCGAGCTACGAAGAGGGAGAAGATAAGACGTCAGATGGACGCGGGCCGAGGGTGGAAAGATAACGGTTTGGTCGGGGAATGAACGATCGAGGGGTCGAATATAAAATTTAAGACCCCCGCTGAAAACGTACATGGACGGGGAGGAGTATTTTTGTTTGATGAAGCATGATCGAACAGCACAGTTTTCTTTAAATTGTATTAGGAGTTTACGCCAATGTATGTTTTACAAAGTTAAAGACAAGTGAATATTCTGTGCAAGACTATCAAAATTTATGAAAAATGTATTAAAATTGGGACATCTTTCATACAATTTCATAGAATTTTCTTGGCTTTTTATTACTATTCCTAAAGTTTCATAGTTATTCTAAGTTTGTATTTCCGGCAGAGAACAATTTTATGAAAATTTTTTTAAATTGATTGAAAAAAATATGGAAAACTATAAAACACTTCCCAAAACTGGTACTTTCTTTTAGCATTCATTAATATTTATAATTTTTCATCAATTTTCATAGCTTTTCATACAATAATTATCTGCGAGGAATAACCTAACTAAAGTATACAAAACTAAGATAAACCAAGAAACTTTAGAAATGGTAGTGAAAAATATGAAAATTCTATGAAACTCTATCAAACGTGTTGAAATCATTTTAAGATTTTTCATAGATTTTTCATAAATTTTCAGTTTTTCATAGAATATTTATTTGCTAGGATATAGTTTCAAATTTTCGATCTACTCTTTAGGACACGACTTAAAAATCTACTTTGACAATTTAAAGGCATTTACAAAAGCCAGCTGTATGGCGAAAATAAATGAAACTTGTTTGCCTGAAACAAATTGAGTTCCAAATATTGGAAGCGCTCTAAAAGCACCGCTGGCCTACCGAGCCTGCGTATAGCTCGAGAATTCAGAAATTACATTGACACGAACGCGCTTCCCTAAGAAATAAATAATTCAGAGCGACTTTAATTCGAGCGACGCTTGCGTGGGTTGCGTTACTTGCCAAAAATTAACCGACAAATCAGATTTATCGCAGCCGCGTAGTCGCGGGCGTCAAATCGACGCCATCTCGGGAAAAACGCTCGGCGCTCGCGAGCTCCAAAAAGGCAATCACGAAAGCTTTTACCGTATATTAAATTTGGTATCGCGCTCGCTCGCGCGCACGGCACCAATTTTCTCGATAAATTCCAATTTTTCCAAAGCTCCTAACGCGTCGTAAATCGAAAAATGCATTATTCAAGTCTCAAGAGCCGAGTATAAACAACGCAACGCAGATAGAATAAAAGAAACGCTCGCAGAGAAAGATCCGATTTTTGCGAAAGAGGGATGCGCTCGCAAAGCCTGATAAAGCGCGTCTATATAATACGTTTTCCGTCCCGCTCCGTATTAATTCGCCGTGCGGATGGGATCGACGCTTGCGTCATGCCGAATTCAGACGTGCCTTTATCTTTATCACTCTCTCTCTCTCTCTCTCTCTCTCTCTCTCTCTCTCTCTCTCTCTCTCTTTCTCTCTCTGTCTCACTTTCTTTCTCCCCTCTACTTTTCGCTCTTCTCCTTGTCTCTTTTAGCTAGTGCGTCGAGGATTTTTCGATTCCAGCGAGTTATCGGGTTACGCGAATTTATTCTTTTCATAAACGAAAAATGCGACCTCATAAAAAGTTCGGGTGCAGTGGAGTACTGTGGTAAGAGAGAGATAGAGAGAGAGAGAGAAGACGAAAACAATTTGGGATTTCTCAGCTTTCTTTCTTGCCCTTCCTATCTCTCTCTCTCCCCCCCTCTCTCTCTCTCTCTCTCTCTAGCTCATTCTCTCTTCTCTCTCGTTACACAAACAAAAGATGCAAAAAATATAGTGAAAAACAAAATTTTTACTTTTTTGTATGTATAAATAATGTGAAAGTGTAATTTTTTTGTTGAGATGATACATATAAGTAAATATAATTCGAGAATGCCGTTTATGTACTTATTTTTGTACAATTTTTACCTCATTATTATAACCTATAATTTAATTTTCTTTTAATAAAATTGAGAAATTTTAATTGTATTTATAGAGTTTTGAGATTTACAATTAATTAGATGACTTTTGAAAATTATCTGTACTGTTATTTATACTCAAAGTATGACCAAAAATTAGTTTAAAGTTTAAATTATCAAAATTAAAGTTTGCGTTATGAATTATTGACGGACCTTCTGACAAAGTAGTTTCAGTAACTACACATTTCAGTTATTTATATGCATCAAAGTTAACTAAGTCTTAACTAAAACCCATGGGTATAATGCGTGAAGTGTATTGTTCTTGTGTATTAGCTTATAAAGCAGAGTAAATACGCATTGTAGGTGTTACTACTAAGCTCATACGTAAGTTCGTTAAGTTTTGCATACATTGTAAATGCGACTACTTCAAATCCGCATAAACGCATGCACAATAATTTAATATAAAATTATTTTTCTACTACTGGAAAAAAGTCCCATAATTAGCTGCAGAATGACTATTATAAAGTTAAATTTTAACTACAATTTAAAATTTAAAGTCTGGAATATTTGCAAAACTATTTCTGTATAAAGTAAACTATAAAAGTTTACTTTTAATATACATTTGGGTAAAATTCTTAGTTATGTAAACTCCATATTTCATCTCTTCGTACATCATCCACAGTCTTTATTCATAACAAAAACACAAAGACAAGACAAAAGTTGAGCGTGTTATTACAGCCGATTTTAAATCATCCAGATCCAACAAACGCCCAGCACTATAAATCGTCCATAAAGTAAAAGAGCAAACACAAAGTTTACACACACGTACACGCAGTCGCTGTAAAGACCGTATCTCCACTCCTCTCATGCTCACGGCTCAAAATAGTAATAAAGACATACACTTTCTCTATTTCTCTCTCTCGCTTCTCCGCCAAGCTCACCCACGCATATAAATCTATCGTTCCTCGCTAGCGCAAAACGCGCCATTCACACATCCTGTGCGCAGGCTATTTATTTGCTCGCTCGCTTGCGTGCGCATGCAAAAATAGTCTCTCCATTCACGAAAAGTCGGCAGAATTAGTCGCGCGACTTGATTATTTTTATCTCGAGCCAGACGCCGCCGCTGCCCCTGCGCCGCCGTCGCCGCGTGTGCGGAGCCAGACTAACTGGCGTCTGCGACGCGAGAAACACATAGCTGCAGTGCGCGCGCGCCCGTTGCCAAATGTCGCGTGGAACTGCGCTACGCAATTCAATTCAAAATGCACGCAGCGCTCTATATACGGGGAAAAAGTTTCGCTGCAGTAATGCACGCGCTTAGCCGGATTGTTTTATGTGCGCGAGTGAGAGAATCGAGTTAGCGGGCGCTTGATGTAATTGTTGTGTGCGCACCGATGGTTTATGTTTTCATTTTTCCGCGGCAAGCTGAGGCGAACTTTAATGCGTGTTTTACAAAGTTTTTGGGGAAGAGACGCGGTTTAATTCTGCGAATTTTTTAGTGGCACTCGGCAGGATGCTGGCTTGCTGTGGAATTGCTAACTGCATTAAGAACTGGGGAACGGCTTTGGGATTAATTGGAATGGAGCTGATTTATGGGAAGTTTAATGGATAGAGTGGAATAATAAATAGACTGTTCGGAATTTTTCAGCCGCGCCTGGGTTTTGAAAGGAATCGCGGAATTAAGAATCGGCGTGTAAAGTGAAAAGCGATCATTCTGTATCAATAAAAAGTAATGAACGATCAATGAAGTCTCATTTTTTGCGAAAAATTAACTCTCCCGACAATAAATATTTATTCTTTAGAAACGACTGCCGGAAAATCGTCTTTTGAGCATTTTTTAAATAACACATCAAATTCAAAAGCTGAAACCCGTAAATTTCCACCTTTCAGTATTTCGTGGGACAATAAAAAATTTTTAAACCACGCGGCCGGCTGACACAATGGAGGTGATAAATTAAAAATCACTTTCCGTTACATCGCGCGCTCGGAAATTTGAATAATCAATCGAATTACACTTGCGGAGTACATTTCGCATTCGGTATGCGTGCACGAATGCTCGTTGCACATACATTGTCAAGCGTCATCTTGAATCATCGGCGTTTTATGCAGCGCGCACGCGGCTTTATTACGGTAATAACGATCGTGAAACTGTACGATTCGTCAGCCGATCGACGAAATTTCCTTTGGAACAAACCAATTTCCCTCGTTATTCGATTGTCCAGGGCGTATATAACTAATTTTAATCATCCCATTATGATTGTAATTGCGTTAAAGAAAAAAACTGTATATATCACAATGATTGTACTGAACTAGTGTTGCAGCATGGCCGACATAAAAAAAATGTCCGTAAAATGTCGGTCAGAAGTCCATCACATGTTCAAGCGAAAAATGACCATAATTTCATGTCAAGTTTTTTCCACGAATTTGTTACGTACACATCTCGCGGTCACATGTCCAAAAATTTTATGACGGACATTCTGCCACTATACAGTTTAGGCGGTTTCTATTTTTTTATTGATAGATACAGTCAAACTTTATAAAATATTACAATTTTTTTTATGAAGATTAAAATAAAATATTCATAAAATTTTTATGATATTTTTTTGTTGTGGTCACATGTCCAAAAATGTTATGTCCGTCATTTTGCAACTATATAGTGGAAAAGGTGTAACATTTCAGGACATATGCTCAACATTAAAATGTCCGGTCATTTCGCAACTCTATTAACTGAACTGAAAATCGTAATGAGCTCGTCCGCATTCTTGTGTGCATGCTAAAATTGCCCTTCTATTTTAGGATTTTCAGGCGTACAGTCAGCTAGACTGAAGTCAAGGTCGTTATTTGTTAAAAGATCTTAAGGTATGGAAGGAGGATATAGAAATAGATGTTTACGAGGAACCAGTACTTCCTCGAAAGAAGAAACATAAATCATCTAGTAATGTGTATGTTTCGACTAACTAGGAGAGTGTCAGGGATCTGGATCGCGGATTTTGCTTAAATTTTAGGATACGGTTTCAGATGATGAAATATTATGAAGAAAACCGAAATTTCAAACCTTAACGCTTTAGAAAACTCAAGTTATTCATATTTTTAGTTTTATTTTAAGGAAATATTGAAATAAACGTTATTTTTCAAATCTTCTTTATTTAGCCTAGAAAAAACTTGTATGTATCTGTAAATACATTAAAATTAAACTAGAAAATACAAGCTTTCATTTGCTCTTTATAGAATTAAAATATTCTACGTCACTCAAAAATTATAACAGCTCAAAGTTAAACAACGAAAATGTACCAAAACTATAACTCCAATTTTACTCGTTATTTTATACCTTTTTGATCCCTAACTGTAAACTGTTATAACTTTTAAAGGAAGAAGAATATTTTAATTCTGCAAAAAGCAAATGGAAGCTTGTCTCTTCGTGTTTGATTTTATGTATATACAGATACATACAAGTTTTTCCTAGGCTAAATAAAAAAGGTTTGAAAAATAACGTTCATTTCAATATTTCCTTAAAATAAAACTAAAAATATGAATAACTTGAGTTTTCTAAAGCATTAGGATCTGAAATTTCGGTTTTCTTCATATTTCAACATCTGAAACCGTATCCCAAAGTTTAAGCAAAATCTGTGATCCGGATCCCTGACACTCTCCTAGTAAGTATTGAGTAAAATAATAATATTTTACTTTCCATTTTTAGATTACTTATTATTTGTTTCTTCGAAAGCTCGACCTTAGAATATTATAAAATCATGAAACAAATGTCAATTATATGGGGTAAACGTAAAGTCATAATAATATACATAATAGATCGACACTTTCTTAAATTTTTCTGTTGATAATTAAATTAAAAACTATTTATTGTTCCATTAGTGCACATCGATCCCCTATTTGTTTTGCTCGAGTATATTTTTTGAATCAGTGTATGAATCTCTTCAGTTTAGGCAAATTACAAACATATAAACCTAAATATTCCTCTTCAGTGGAAATCAAATGAAATAAATAAAATCTGGACGTAAATACAGTAGAAAGTGAGGTTTATACTTGGCAGGCTCGTACTATGATTTCGGCAAACAATATTTTCCATTATTAAAGCTTTAACTGTATATATATATATATGTATACACATATAATAGATTGATTTTGGTGACTTATCAATGTAAAATTATGGAATTTTCCATGAAAGAAAAGTCCTTAAAACCAGAAAAGGAGTCGTCAAAAGCAGAACGATATACAGGCCTAATGGAAAAGTGCTGAAAGCGCTCAAAGTCGCCAAAAGCGGTTGACCACAGATTTACGTGAATATAGATACATCCATAGCACGACTTTATTAAAACTGAATAATTAGTTTTAGAATAACATTTAGCGGAGTCCAAAATCCAATTGAAAATTCAAATTTCGCGCCGAAATTAGCAGACGAAAAATGAACTATTTTGCTTATAAAAAATGGTAAAAATTAAAGTACGACAAACGACGAGTTAGTTGCCGTCCGTTATGTAATTACCTATCACTTTACAAAATTTCAAGGATATATTATAATACCACTACGAGAAAAGTTTGAAAATGTAAAAAATTATTATTCAGTCTGCTACGAAAATATGAATTCCAAAAAGTATTAACAACTACTTAATGAGCATCAATAGATTATTTAAAAATATTTAATTTAAAAATCATTATTACCTTATATACATTTTTTATCAAATGCATGTGTACTGATACATATTAATTTTGTTAATATTGTTATTAATAAAAATACTGCTTTTAGTTTTTTACATGTCTTTAATTGTTTCAGATTTTTAAATTCTTTAAAGTGAAAAAGCTGGTTTAATTTTTTAAACAAGCACTTTTATCCATTATGCGTTTTATTAGTATAGTTTAATTATTTTAAAAATAAAAAAAACTGCTTCTGCGCTTTTGTACTTATATTCGATTTGAAGAAGTATAATAGCCTGTTTAATAATAATAAATAAAAAATAAATAAATAATTTTCTAAAATCAAAAATTATTTAATTCTTATTAAATATTAATAAAAGATTTTAAAACGTTATGAAGATGTACACCTAACATAAGATTAGAAGAGAAACATCGTTAATGTATGACCAGACGTAAAAACCTTTGGTTTTTGCTAATGAAAGAACATAGATCACAAAATTTCAAAACAAAGGTCTTTCATGCTACCCAATAGTTTTGTATCCTACTTTAAAAACATGAAAAATTACAAGCTTATATTTTAAAAGTCTAAGCAAATAATGATATCTTTTTAATTTACAAAGCCATAAAACCAAAATCACCAATTTCCCGGGTCGAAAACGCGCCCTAAAACTGAAATTTTCAATTTCACCGACAAATTCCCGCAGCCCTCGGCACCGAAATCTCCAAGAGCTCAAAAAAAAGAGAGAGAAACTATCCGAAAAGCATCCCGATACAGACGTAGGCATGCACATATTCAGAGCGAGATGCGGTATTGGCCGAAGAGCCATCAAACTCGTTTACGAGACTTGGTAGGCCTCGCGGATCATAGGGAGTGATTGACGGGGCTGGGGCGCGTGCGCCTCTCTTTTTGGGGATCACGCGCGAGCTGCTTTGAGAAGGAGCAGAACACCCAGAGATTACCTTTCCGCGAGTTCGACAGTTACGCCGGCGTCTCAGTTTATGTGCACATGCATATTTATGGCTGCGGCTGAAGGAGTATCCATTTTACATTCTGAATGATTTATTCGCTTTTAAGGTTGTCTTTGTGCAGAAGTGACGCTTGGAGATCGGTTTCAGGAGCTTTTTATAATGTTCCGAATGTCTGAATTTTTCAAATTACCAGCGACAATTTTTACGTTTTTTCTGCTATTTCTTTTATATGGAATTACGCTTTAAATATGCTAATAAGGTAATTGTTTCGAAAACTATCAAACTTATTTTTAACTAGACCTTATTATCGTTATCAATAAATTACCGTCATTATCATACATTATTATTATTATTACATTGTTTTTTTAAAAAAACTTATAAAAAAATGCATATATTAATAATTGTAACCTAAATGATTATAATAAAAATTTTTAAATACCTATTGAAAACTATACAATTACATAAAAATAGCTTTGACTTTATGAAAATTTGTTTAAAAAATTTGTACAATACTTGTAGTAATTAAAATAATAATAACGTTAGAGACCAAGTGAATTAGAGAATAGTTACGAGTAAGTCGTTTGTATCCCAGTTTACACGTACTTTTAAACAGCGTGTTAACAGTATAATTAGGAGTCAGCGCCAAGAGATAAAAGAGGGTCATTAACGTTTAAGACATATTGTAGGGGTTGTTTCTAAGTACGCTCTGCTCGTCTTGTGCCTAGAGGCCTCTAATAAAACTTTATGGTTCTACTTTGAATTATCGATTGCAAAATTTTACTTTTATGCCTTAAAGTTACTTTGATTGACTGTAAATCATTTTAAGTACGTTTATAAATACGGAATATACGTAGAAATTTAATATTAAACTTATATAATCCACATAACTTATACCGTTTTTGGTTAACCTAACATTTGAAATAAAAATCAGTCGGATTGATTGAATAAAAACAATTAATGGTCAAGAATTCATAAAGAAGAGAAAACTAACATTAACAATAAATAATCACGGATGCAGTTTATTCCAAAAGCAAACCCAATTAGTTCCACGCACAAGCAGAGCCATAAAGATAATAAAAAGCCCGCATAAAAAAGCACTCAAAGCAGCCATGATGGTCGCTCGAGAGAAAAAGGGGGAATGAAAAAAAAATAAGATAATTAAATTGGAATGCATGCATGCATGCGTACGCGCCGCTCCGTGTATAATGAGGAGCTCGGGCGAGAAAAGAAATATGCAAGTAAGAGATACAACCGAAAAGTAGAGAGATGCGTATACGTGCACGAGGCAGCGTCGTACTCGAGTATTCAAAGAGAGAAAGAGGGCAGATCAAGTTTGGGATAGTGCCATTGGATGAATTTATATGAAGTTTAGCTGAGCTGAACTTCATATCAACTTTCTATAAACTAAATTTTTTTTACGCGGGAGCGCATTGACAGAATGCCGAGGGGAGAGTAGCGCAGAAAAGAAGTATTATTTGCATTTTCACAGCCGGCGAGGATCGCGACTTTTTGTCCTGCGCGCACGGACCACTTGTCGCTGCTGCTACCGTGAGACATAAGGCCAAGTATACCCATGAGCTCTTTGAGGGATTAGAGAGGCGATGTGCCGTATCAAGGGCTTCTTTGAACATCGGCAAAGGTGCGGCCATGCTGCCAGAGAATTCGGATGTATTCTGCGTAAGTGAACGTGGTAAGCAGGCCTCGGAGCATTAGTAGTCTGTGTTGCTATGAGAAAGCGCGGCTTCATTGTTACGGTTGCACAACGAACAAAAAAATACATTTTTTTTAAATGTACACGGAGAGAAATAGTATAACAAATACAAATATAACGTATAATAAAAATTACTATATTGCATAGGAAAAGTGTGACATCTTCAAATTATGAAGAGT
>JAPYZA010007451.1:0-10130 GCA_030522685.1 Eupelmus azureus | reverse complement strand
CGCGAGCTAGAGTAAGAGAGAGAAACCTTGATAGGCCGCGACTGCTGCTGTGTCCGTGGGATCGTAGCGGCCAGACTCCCACGGAACACGTGGGTACGTGTGTCGGCAAGAGTATAAGGCTAGTCGAGGAGGTATAGAAAGGCGGATCATACTAATTTTCAAGCGTCACGCGCGGTGCGTCGGTGTCGGGCTGATCCGGCTGATCTGGCGGCCGTGCGGACTCGGCTGTTACTACTGGGATGTTTGTAGTGGGGAGATTGTGTTGTTTGGATTTATGAATGTGAGTTTAAGAGTGAGACGGATTGGTGACAAAATTTTTGGACGTTTCCGTTCTTAAATAATTTAAGTTTTAGATATAGTGTTTTATTTGTATTAAACAATTTATGGGGGATTTAGATTGGTAAATTAAAGTAGTTGAAATTCGTGATGATAAGAGGATTGTAAAAAACGTAGGTTAATGGATCCTAACTTGAAGTATGTTTGTTCCTTTAATGACTTGTAATGCTTAACGCAAAGTATCATTTTAACTTACTTGCAGTGTTTTTCTTTCTTTTTTGTTCTATCATTGACTATCATTTTCTTTTTGTTTGGCACAGTCTATTTATCAGAACTTTTCTTTTTATGTATTTTCTTATAGCTTATTATGCGTGTCTATCGCTTCTATATGGCATTCTAATACAATTTTACGCTCTCATAATTCGACGAGTTATTACCTTTTTCTGTTCGACTGCTATTGTGGCATTTATAGGGCCTATTATGCACAGCTGTGCGTAATCCTGTATATAACGTTCGATATTACGCGATAATATTTAAGTCTACTTGCCAACATTTCTATATATACTTTACACATTGTGCCTATCTATTCACAGATAGATCTATAAAATTCAATATAAAAAATGTTTCTTTGTTTCAATGTATTATTACTACTTATGTAAGAATGGCTTGTTAATTTCAATATGAACATTGTGGTTTTTATTTTAATAATTTCACTATCCTTATACATAAGTATTAGTAAATAGTTATTAAAGTATGTCAAGTCTAAACCACACCTTTATTTCTTTTATAAAATATTAGATAATTTAAAATTTTTTTATTGTTTCATCCATAAACTAATGATTTTATTTCTTTTGTTACAGGTAAGTCATTCGGTCCCGACTGGATTATCAATGTCCATTACTAAAACCATCACCAGAACGTAAGGTCGGATCAATCAATAATAGTTCAAAGAAAAGAAAGCACCTCAAAGAAAATTAATTTACTCCGCAAAAGTCCCCCACTCTAAAAAGCTATAATTATCCCACTCTCAATACAAATGAAGCATTATCAAAGCATTTTTAACAACGCCAGCCAGCAGCCCTTGCGCAATCCGCTATCCGGCCTTTTCCATTACAACTTTTTCGCAGCTCGCGCCTTAAGACACTCTCTCAGCTTGCAAAATCACTCCCCCCCCCCCTCTCTGGACTTACGCAGTGGACTATATCACACTCAGGGGTAGCGCCGGCCCACGCCCTGAGACATTAGCGTCGTCGGCCGATTCGGCTCACGACAAATTAGTTTGACGCGCGCGCCGAGGAAAGGGAATTTTATCGCGGCCTAAGAATCTAGTCACGTTGCGAGCGCGCGCGCGGGCAAGGAGATTGTTTTTCGAGCTGCCGCGGCGCTGCTGCTCATTGTTCGCTTTTTGCGCCCGCGCCCGCGCCAATTTCACAAGCTGGCTATTACCGGTGCGTTCGCGCGCGCGCGCGCGAGAATTGAAAAGCGCATAATGCATAGTCATATAAGGCGATCGCCAAGCGTAATAATATCGCTGCTTAGGCTCGTATATGGCACTTTTATAATTCGCGGATTCTTATTAGGAGAGGTAGAGCAGCTACTGGTGTACGCGTGGATGTATTGTGTGCTTTTTAGCGCTGTGATTCTTGTGTCTCGGTGTGAAATATTACTTTAGGTGCGATTCGATATTATATTGGTGGATGTTTTTCTGAGGTTTGTTTGGTCATGGGGAGCGTGTGTAAATGGTGCGATTAATTTCGATTGCTAAACTGAAAGCTGCGGAATATTTTGATACATTACGAGCTTTTCCTTCAAGTATATAGGTTCTTTATTTACGACGAATTTCGTCCGCAGTAGTCTCGGTAGGCAGTCGGGACTCATTAGGCATTCTATAACTCCGAGCTAAATTACAAAATTCAGCCAATTTTTCAGTAACGACAAATTACACAAGAAAGCAATAAAAAAAAGTACGCACAAACGGCCCCGAAAAAGCCAGATATTCACACGTATGCCTGCGTCAATGACTCGATGAAAACTACGCAGACGCAATTTCCAATCTAAACACTCCGCGCCGTAAATCAACTATTTTGCCCGCAGTCGGAGAAACTGCGTGACGAAATACAGGCGAACACGCAGCAGTTTGAAAAAAAGAGGGGGGAGTTACAAAAAGTATAGATACAAACCAGTTACCGCTGTCGCGCGTGCACGCGCGGCTTGTCCGTCGGTGCAAGTGACCGCGGGCGTGAGGTGGTTTCGTCAAATAGATAGCGTCGGTCGATTCATCTTGGTTTCGATATTTGGTCAATATTAGATTGATATTAACTGAATATTGATCCAATATTGGATCGATATTAACTCAATATTGATCCAGTATTGTTTTAATATTTATACAGCAAATAATAAGTTTATGCTTGTTTAAAGCGAAAGCATATTAGAACTCAGATCTTAACTAAAAAAATATGTATCTTAAATTCATTCGACAAAAATCATGCCTCTACCTTTCTAGTACAAAATATTCCCATAAAACTAGTATTACAATATCCGCCTAATCTTATTATTCGATCCCAACGCGCATACATTTCTCATATTCCGCCACTATCAGCCCAAACCCGACAGCTCCAGCCGCACCGTTATTTTCCCGATCCTCAACCAGGATAATAACCCTCTCTTTTCCAGTCGCTTCCCTCCATGTATATCCCTCGGCCGAACGCATGCATCGCACGCGCAATAAATAATATCGCCGCCGAGCGCGAATTTTACGACCTTTCCTTACGCTCGCTCTAATCTATCTCGCGCGCCTACGGAGATCTAAGCACTGCGTGTGTATATGCATTACAAGGGTCCGGTGTGAAAGATTATACCCGCGCGACGCCGGGTTTATTGGCCGCGCGGACCGCGAGAGTAAGTGTATACATAAGCGAGCGCGACGAGCGACATGCTTGAGTATTGTTAGTGATGTATATGTATTTTTTTTTAGAGGATGGGGATTGTAGAAAGGGTCTTGCGACTAGGAGCGACGTCGGCTGTTTGATATATATTGGGTGAGTTCCTAGAGTACGTCGCGGAAGCGTTCGCGCTGATGTGAATTATGGCGTGCGTGGGGGCAATTTTGAGTAATATCAATGAGGGGAGAAGGATGCAAAACTGTTGCGGGTTTTAAATGAGGTTATTTGAAATTTAAAAGTTTTTGAGAAGAGTCAAATTGACACGATTTGTTTTCGTAATGATTTTGAATTTTGAAATATGTTTTGTAGTTTAACTGCTTATTTTATATTCAGGTAATGTTAAATTGCAAAAACTGGGTTCGTTATTACAGAAATTATGTAAAAACAAACTATTTAATGTTACAGACTTTTAAAAAATGTTATAGGCTCATTAATTCCAAAATTAAAATTTAATATTCAAATATATGCACAAGTTAATATTTTAATTTCTCCTGATCTCTAATCAACAACAGTATCCTTAACAATGTGTAAATTTGCGCAGCTCACAACGGTATCTCGAAACATATCTCAATTCCACAGTCACTAAGCCAGAAAAATCAAGCTGTATTGAACTTTCTACACTCGTTGACAACAAGGCAACATTAACTCGCTTAAGTCTATCTCAAGTCCCGGTCTTAAACAGATAATTTTCAATATACTTGGGCGGTCTCATAACCATATATCCGAGCTATTTACACAGCGCCCAATCGACGTGCTACTCCATTGTGCGACGTAATCCGCGTCTTACAAACTTCATATTTATCGGCTTTCAATTGCCAGCGCGGCCTAGTCAAACGTACACTTTCGATATACCCCCCCGTACCCAGCCGCTAAGACCGCGCGATTAAATCTGGAAATTTTCCACTCGGTTTGCCGCGTAATGCGCCCAACCGATATAAATTCGCTCTTGATTTCCGTAACCGCAATCGTGTACCCCTTTTCCTTTTTTTATTCGCTACGAAACTTACTTCGAGCGGTACCTTATCTCTAATGTATGCACGCGCCGCCGCTATTGAATTATTACGCGATGGGCAATGCGCGCAACTATCCGATGGGCAATTATCGAATTATCCAATCATCTCAGAGGGGGCCTCCTGATTAATAGCTTTCAAAACGTGCGTTTGAAAACGGAAAAGTCGCGCGCGCGTGGGTTTTCCTTCGTTTTTTCGCGTTCGAAGCGTTCTGGGATCGGTCGTGAGATATAACGTTTGGGACTCGAGATTCATGTAATTACCTGCGTTCGCGAAGTCAGCCGGGGAAAAAAGCGGTGGCCTGCCTGGTGTTTAGGAGAGATAAGGAGGACGTTTTGCCGTCGAGGCAAATCAATTATTTGCCGAGCGGACGTAAAAGTGATTCGACTTGACGGATAGAGATTTTAATAAATATTTATTATGCGCGAGGTATCGGTGCGCGCGGTTATTTTATCGGGGACTTTAGCGGTTATTATCGTTTCGGCCTCGATGCAATAATTGAATCGTTGCTAAATTCGTATTAGCATGAAATTGATAAATGAGCGGGGGTAATTTATGTATTAAGTGTAAAGTGTAATTCGCGGCTTTTATTTTCATGGGTAAGTTCAGCGTACGATTATTATATGTTTTATATGTTTGCGGACTATTTTTATTTGAGCGCTAGTTAAAGCCAGTTATAAAATTCACAAGTAAAATCATAAACGCTTTAATTTAAAATCCCGCGCCGTAAAATATATATTGTGGGTGAGCAAAAAACCTATGCTCCAGATTTTGCGCGTTGCGAAATGTTCGTGCCAGTTTATTGTTCGAAATTATTTTTAAGTAACCGTTGCATTGTTGTTGCAAAAAACGCGGGTTTCCTTTTAATGTAAATGATGTTAAGAAAGCATTTCTAAGTATCGAGCGAAATAATTGCATCAAACGTTTCAATATCACGGCGGTTGCTTAATTTACATTCCTTTTAAGATATTCTTTCGATAAAACATCCATTGCGCATGTGCTTCTTTACTCGTACTGCAAAAATACTGATTTCTATAACACATGAGAGCATTGTTCTTGATTTAACCTCGCAATTGAGAAAATTTGTTTGCAACTTATTCTATGAAAGATGTTAATTATCGAATTATTATCATGAATTTATGAATGCATGTATTGCTTTTCTATAAACTGTAATATTAAAATCTACTTCTCTGTAATTTTGATAGGTGTATAAGTCATATTCAGGATCAAATCGATGTGCATTATGAAAATTAACATATCGTGTCTGATAGAAGCATGTACTCATTAATTAACTAGTCAGAGAAATAATATTCAAATGTAGCAATTTATTCAATCAGCTCAAAGACAAACGTGTGTTTTTAAAATGAAATGTCATTAATGCTCTTCATTTCTTAAACTCCATATAGCAGTAACCTTTAATATAATGAATTCGTTCAATTTAATTTCCATAACGTCTTCATCAAAACACTTTCAAATTTAAAATAAACATTGCATTATCTTTTGATAATCTCAAGATACCACCATAAAAAATCGAAGCTATCCGGAGCATTAACTTCAACCGCATACCCAACTTCCACATCAGATCTTATCAGCTCCCATATACCCATGCCTCTTAAAATCTTTCTTCCTCAGCTCCACACGCGCTCGCAATTTTGATAAACCCACTGAACATCCGGCTACCTTTCCAGCATCTCCACGCTCTCAACAAGCCGCACAACAGCTGCATTATATATATCCTGGCAGCGCGCCGTGCGTAATAAGTGTCCGCGCTATAATTTAACGTCGCACGCGGATGTATAAGCAGTGGCGCCCCGGCGCGTGCAAAAAGGAGCTAGAATGCGCGTGTAGGCGAGGCAGGAGCGGGCGAGCGCTCGAGGTAAAAGTCCTTGCCGGGAAAATTTTCCGTGCAATCAATTATCTTAAGAGCCTGCTCGAAATTTCGCCTCGGGCGTAGAGACACTTTTGGGCTCGCGCTGCTTTTTCCTTTGTGGTGGTGATATGTGAAACGCCGAGTTGTTTTCGAATTGCTGGGGATTTCGTTTTAAGGGGAGGGGGAACAATGGATTTTACGCGAAACTGCCAATAACGAAGTAGCAATTGATTTCGAGCTGCATTATTAAGAGATTGTACATTGCGCGAACAATGAAGAAGCTATGTGTGCAGTGATTGTATTTATAGCATAATTTGCGGTCGTGTTTTTGCGCTGCAGGAGCTGTAGTCGAGTTATTGCGGCTTCCGTGGCTTCCTTCCTGCTTGAACGGTAGATCCTCTGGATCCGGGAAAGTGTCATAAAAACAGTAGGTCAAGAGACTCGACTCGCTTATTCGCGCTATTGTCTCGTCTATGGGCTCTGTACGCGCGAATGAGTATCTCTGAAACATAGCTGCTATAGACATTTTTAAAGTAGTGTGCGTATGTTAAAGTGGATCAACGAACTTGAATTTTTTAAATTGCCTCAACGTAAAACAATTAAATAAACTACATATATCTTATCATAAAATATTTTCTTTCAAAAATCCTAGACTTTTATAGTAAATAGTCAACATGCAAAATTACTTAAGTAGAGTAAGCCAATCAAGATAAGACAGCCTCATTAAAACCCTATCCCACTGAAAACGAGCCACATCTACACTTCCAACCCGCAAAAAGATCAACAACCAAACCATTCTCAAAAATCCATCTCCAGAACGTACACCCAATCGCAAGACAGTACCCTCGCACCCGGACACGCTCGCACTCCAAAGCCTTCAACGCGTTCAATGCCATATTCTCGAAATTTCCCCGCGCCGCTGCACCTGCACCACCCCACCTCCCAAAAACCAAACAAAACGAAAAATCCCCCGGAACGCGGGGCAGGTGAACACGGATCCCTCTCACTCTCAATACACATATATGTACACAGCTCACGTGTGCGTGCTCGCCCGCTACCGGCGCGCGTATATCTCTTTTTTCCCTTTCGTTGCTCCGATCGATCGAACGCGCGCCCTGAGTTGCATTATAGAGAACGGCTCGAGAGCGCGCGGTGTATATCAAGCGCGCGCGCGCGCCCATAGTGAAAGAGAGCTGGAACGGGACACCGCGCCCGCGTCAGCCTTGACTCCAAGCGCACTCGCTCGGCCGCTCTCCCGCGCCTTTCGCCGAGAGCGCGCAAGGATCTCAAGTACGAGGCGGGAGAGGTTGCGCGCGTTATTCGCGAGACGCCCGAATTGTTGGAGTTGCCGAGGTTGGGTGCTGGGAGTGTAGTTTTTTTGGGTTTTTGAGGGGAGGGTGGTTTTTGGAGGTGGGGTTGTTGGGTGGAAGGGTAGTAAGTGGGAAGTTGATGGTTTAAATGTGTTAGATGTTAGATATTAACTTTATTGGATCATTACGTACACTTGGTAGTTTATTACATAGTAATACGTATTATGGAATACTTAAGTATTTTAATACAGTCGACTGTGGTTATATTTATAACTAAATAGAATGACAAAATCTATTTTCGTCATTTTATGGTTAATTGATTTATGTAATTGTCTTTCCTAATCTATTTTAATTATTATTTTTGATAAACTTTAATTTAAAATCTGACTTAATTTAAAATTTTTCCCTTTTTAATTATTTGATAATAAAACGTACAACGATTTTAAACGTCATTTTATTGTAGATGTATTAAAACTTTTAAAAGGGGCGCGGCCGTGCTTTGCGAAAGGTAAATGCACTGCATTATAGCCGTTGAACCTTCGAGAATTTTCGAAACCCATGTGTGTTCCCTTCTTCTACAATTTTCACTTTAATTTTAAATTCTTTTTGAAAATAATTATAGAGGAACAACTTTTTCACTTTTAAAAAGATCCATCTTAAATTCCAGTTGTACTTAAAGGTCGTTTACCTCATCGCATTTTTTCGATAACTTTCTATCAATGTGCGAATAATATGCATGAAGGACGCTCGGCTGAGGTCAAATATACCAGGTCGAAAACACTGATTATATAGGTCAAGATTAAATATCTTCGAAAAAAACTGAACTTATTTTCACAAGTATAATTGATTGAATAATAATCATTAATTATTTTTTATAAAAGTTTTAAACGAATGAATCATTACTTCAATCACAAAGAATACACCAGCTAACGATAATCCACTTCTCAAATACTTAAATGCATATGATATTTGATGCATTTTAATCACATAGTTCTTGTGATCATACCATTCCCACTCCACCTCATATCTGACATTGCGAAGCAATTTCCTTTGAAGGTAATTGCTGATCCCAGCATCGAACATTCTGACATAGACAGTTCTAATGGTGTTCATCAAAAAATAATCATCCCGAAAAATGTAAACGTAATACTTTATAAACATGCTATCCTCGATTACATGCATGTGCTGGCTATCGGGTATTCTCAGCTTGCGTGACCAACAGTCGATAACACAGGCGATCTTTTGCTGTGTGCGCACTAGATCAATGCAGTGCGCGGTACTTTTCATTGTTTCTACGTAATCTGCAAATGTCGTACCTAAAAAGTGCTGATAGTATTGATTCTCGCTGAAAATGCCATAATTAAGATTCACCAAATCCATTGAAGACTTAACGTCGGTAGAATATTCAGGTGCAGTACGCAGAGCACTAAGTTTGCACTGAAAGAAGACGTTAACCATCATGAACAAAAATATGAATTGTATGAACACTGTTCGTTGTACAGTAGTCTTTGGTTCGTTGAGCATACCAACGCCAATGATGGACCTAAGGATCTCAAAGGTAACTATCACGCAGGACTTCTTCAGCATGTATTTGAAAATTTTGATAATCAGCAGAAACATACCAGCCAGTGTAAACCATTCCCGCAGTGTGAATATCGAGAAGAACAACCTGTCCGCCCGAATGAACTCTTTCCTGGTCACATAGCAAATCCCCGAGTGGATGAAGTTATTAAGCTCGTTGCGCCAAATATCACGTTGTAGTTCAGAGTTAAGCTGCATGTCGTAATGTCCATGTAGCACGTAACGCTGTAAGCCATGAGGTGTGCCCTCCTCGTCGATTATTCCTCGAGATTTTTCTGTGGTTATAGTGAGATTCAGCGTGGCATTTAGCCTAGCAAAGATCAGCTCGAAAATGTCCGCGGAGATACCACGAAGCTTTAGGCCCTTGGAGTGCTCGTCGTACGGGTTGATTTTGTCGATGACGAAGCCGATAATATTGATGGGGTAGCCACCGAGCGAGGTTGTTCTGTCGGTGGTTAAGCTTTCGCAAACCCCAGGTAGATCTGTAAGAAAGTGGGAGACGGTTTTTGCTTAAGTTGCTTAATCGATTGGAAAATTTGCGGTAAAAAGGTTGCTTCGAATTTTTTTATCGATTACAAAAAGTGGGTAGTGCATTGGCTAATTATACAGTTTGCAAATTAACCAGTTTCGTCGTGCGTACAAATAGATCTAAGGCCTAATATTTTATATGCGTAAAACCAGTACAAATTATTTTTCCAATTAAGAACGGTATCATTTGCTGGGATCATTCTACCTGTCTGTTCAAACGTAAAATGAGACGAAAAAGAAAATGAATTCTAGGCATTTAAATTGATTAAATATAAATACCTTCGCTCTGGGTATAAGATTTCTTGAACAAGATAAAAGGATGTCCGTTTTCTTGCTTGTAACTTCGGACTTCTTTCCAGTCTTTTGGAATTTGACTGGTAAAAGGATTGAATGTGTACATTTCGACATTGTGTTTTAAATTGCGGCATATAAAAATAGCTGAAAGAATCCCGAAATCCCAAATGAGTTTTAAATTTTCATAAGCTCTTCCGCAGCTATTATGAGCCTGAACGTTTTCCACAATATAATAGCCATATATGTGCCACCAAACTGATTTCTTAAGTTTATAAAGAGCGAGTTTTAATTCTGTTGTATTTAATTCTGCAATTACGAA
>JAPYZA010007450.1:0-10130 GCA_030522685.1 Eupelmus azureus | reverse complement strand
ACATCCAACCCATCAAATCCATTCACCAATCCGTCAATCACCAAAAACCCCCAACAGCCTCGCTCGCGACACCCTCGAGCACCAATCTTCTCTCCACAACCTTCAGCATATTAGCCTTACTGCTTACACCTGACTCCCGTTCAAATATTTGAAAAGTCGGAAAAATCAAACACACACCCGGCCGCTTTCCCATAGGCATAGCGCCGCCGCGCGCGCGTCAACCCGAGAAGAAAGCTATACACATCGACGCGCGTCCTCGTCCCCCTCGAAAAGCGATAAAAAAGAAGAAGATCCGAGAGCCTGCTCCGATCTATTCCCGCCTCCTTTTCGTCCGCTCCTTCGGGCCTTGTGGCTCGCTCGCGCGCGTTTCTCCTAATATGTCCCTTCCGGTCGAAGGGGGCAGCACCGGCCCGCCGCGAGGCCCGCTTCTCCTTCTCTCTCTCTCTCTAATCCCGAGACATTCCCAATAGTGCCTGTGATGCTGCGCACCGCAACGATAATCCCCGCGCCTCTTTTACGAGTTGCTCTCAGACCGATAAAAATGCCGCGGCACGACTTTTTACTCCGACGCGTGAGGTATTGTGGCTCGAGGTGTATTGTATAGCCTCGGCGCGCTTAGGCTATTTAACTAATTTGGAAAATTTTGGATGTGAGTAAAAGTTCGCATCGTCGTAACCCGGATCGTTACATAACTCACTCCCGAGAATTAACGGACACTGCGCGTAGAAAAACTCCAATTCATCAATCATCATCCCACACCGATTAATCCAGATCCCCAGCTCAGCCTCACAACCTTAAAAAAAACCGTCTAAAAAAAGTCATATTTACCTCTCCCAGCCGTGGAATGGAGCAGCAGCACGAGTCCCAGCAGCAGTATCCTCCAGGCGGCGCTGAGCGTCGTCGCACTGCTATTCGGCACTTTGTTCGTCCTGGGATCACCGGAAGTCCCACCGCCAGCTCCTCCAACCTCGATCTTCTGGTGCTCCTGATAGTTGTGCAGCGGCGGCGGTTTGTTGAAGCAGAGCTCGTCCATGTTGCGGTGTATGGCTATGCAGTCGTACTCCTCGGCGCCGTCGCAGAAGCAAGTGTTCAGCTTGGCGGCCTTCTCCTGGCGGCGCAGGATGCTGATCGAGTTGCGGCAGCTGTTCAGAGACAAGACGGTTAGGGGTGAGCTCTGCTGCTGAATTTATGCGATGCGGATGGAGAGTGGTTTTTGTTTTTTTGGAGGATGAGGAGGAAGAGTGGTAGTTGAGGATTTTTTTTGGGGGGTGGGCAGATGGGAGAATGGTGAGGTTCGGAATGCTCGTTGGCGACGATGACAGCTAAATGCATTGCTCGAGTGGCGAGCGGAAAAAAGCTCGACAGAGTTATTTAGGGTTCGCGGATTCCCAGGCCTTGGCAATGGTATTTATATAGCGAGACTCGAGTTTTAAGACTCTATTTGATGCAACGCTATTCGGTACGTTAAACAATACAAAAAAATGTGAGGAATAATGTACCATTTTACAGCCTGCAGCCACATCAATTAAATAAACATCCTCCATCAACAAACAAACCGATTCCCAAAGTACACTAACCCAATAAACCCAGCTCACCTCCGTCACTCAACAAAAAAGCCCAGCGGCTAACCGAACAATGAACGTTAACGAACGCGTCTAATCCCGCAGCTTTCTCTCTCTCTACCTCTGCATGCGCTCCTTGAATCGGTTCATTAAAACTCGCCCGTCGCTCCCGCTCTCTTATTCATTCCTTCCACCCACACACGTACCTACATACACACACACACATATCCACAGAGACAGAGACACATAGACACTTACCGCTTGGTGCACTTCTTGCCGTGGAACATGCGCTTGCAGTAGTCGTTGTAGTACTGGAGCGCGGTGGAGCAGAGCGCGTCGGCGTTGCAGATCCACGTGGCCACCCGGCAGGACACCCTCGTGCGGTTCATCGTCGTCGTGACCGAGGCTCGGCAGATCTCGACCCGCTGCTTCGACAGCATGCACAGGCCGTCGTTCTTCGCGCACTCGCACTGTTCATGTGGACCACAATAGACGCTTTAGTTTTATTATGTTCTATGGATGCTTTTTCGTAGACGAGGGAAATATTTTCTTTGCCGATTTCACCAGGTTGCTAGAGTTTATGTATAGTGCCTGTTTTCGAGGCTAAGACCCTCGTCAATGCTTAAGTCGCCGAGAGGGGGGGAATAAAAGCTTGCTTGTTTTTTTTTCTCGAGCGCGTGGCTACCGTTTTCTGCTGCGTTCATCCTCTCTATACGTAAAACGTTGTCTTTTTGGATAATCCCCCGTTAATGCCTGTCGGAGCGCTACGGCAGCAGTAGCCCTGACGAATCGCGTTTTTCCGTTGAGACGCTCTCATTGAAATCGGCGCGTCTTTGGCCTCACCGGCTCTGAAGCTCCTTCCCCGTCTGTTTTGCATTGAGTATCAAAGATAAATTTGCCGCGTTGTATATTCGTAAAAGCCTGCGGACTTATCGGCGAAAATCGGCAGGGCCAGCTGCGCGCGGACAGACAGCTCGAGAGCAAACATTGTAAAGATAAATGGCACATATATTCGGGTATATTTACAAGTAATTTAGATAAGCAGCGTAATCCACTTAGCATTAATGCGCGCCGGTCCTCATTAACGAGATAATCGAGTTTGACTTCCTTTTTAATTGCCCTGCGCTCGGAATTTTTGCAGAAGCTACCGAGACTCGAGATGCCTTTATCGGCCATGAAAACGCGAAAAAGGCGTTTCGAGAGAGAAAAAAAGGGAAAGTCGTTAATTTTGAGCTCTTCACCTCGACGCGAAGATCCGCACCGAGTCGGAACTCAAGCGATTTTACAGCAGCGAGTAGTAAAACTCCCAGCCGGAGCTACCCAAGCCGGACATCCTCCTCAAGCCACAAAAGCCAAAAATCCATCCTTACCGTCATCAGCTCCTTGCCCTCGTCCGTGCTCATAAGCCCAATAAGCGCGTGCTGGCAGATCTCCGGGCACTCGTTAGCGTCGCCCTGCAGCACCGAAGCACACCTGGTGAGGTAGTGCTGGAGCGCCCTGCCGCAGCCCGTCCTGTAAGCGCACCTCATCCTGGCGTCGTCGCAGCGCATGGTCCCGTTGCTCGTCGTCTCCTCCTCGGCGCTGCTCTCGTTTCCGCTGCTGGCCACCGCGCCGCTACCTATCGCCATCGTCGTGATCGGGAAGAGCTTCGAGCCGCTCGCCAGCAGCGGACCAGCCAGACAGATCGTCACGAGGATCGCGTCCAGCCATTTGACGGACGCGCGAGACATTCTATATATATCCTGCGAGGGCTGACAAAGAGACGTATCCGTTTTTTAGATGTCTAGTGTGTATAGTATGTAGGTATAGATGTAGGCGTGCAAGGTAGCGTGAGATCGATCGGCGGGAAGCGATTGAGGATGAAATCGGGAAATGGATACGGGGTGGCTGCAGCTCGGTGTGGGAGAGAGCTGGGCTGTGAGAGTGTGGTGGGTATATAACATGCGATCGGTGGGATTGATACCGTCCGCGCAGGCGCAAGCGCGCGAGGTAGATTGCAGATAATATCGGGAATTAGATACTTTTGAGAGAGAGGGATGTGTATAGAGGGAGTGCTGACGGTTTTCGAATTGATGCGCTCGCGCGCGCAAGCGAGCGAGAGAGAGAGAGCACGAAGCAAGTGCGCGCCGGGAAAGTGAGGCTCTCTCGAGCGCTCGGGGCTTTTGCTCTTTTTTGCGCCGGTGTGGGATTGAGTTATTATGGAGGTTTTAGTTTCTTTTGAGGTTTGAAGGATGATGACCGCAGAGGGATTGGCTTTATTGCAGATCGGAGAACGCCTGGTGTTTTTGCGCTGGGGGGAGTTTGGAAAAATTGTGTGGTTTTGTAGTTTAGCGTTTTTTCAAGGATGCTCTCTCTCTCTGGTCATTTGCGAATTAGTGATTGTGCTTTTGGGGGTGAGCTGTTTTTTTCGACTTTTTTATTGGGGATGAAAAATAAGTAGATTTTTATGGAAATTTTTATTATTTAGTGAATTTAACTGCATTCTTTTTTTAAAACTATTTGCCGATAAATAAAAATTTTTTAAAGGTCAAGATTATAACTATTATCTCAAAGTACTCTCGTATCGAGTGAAGCATTAGAGCTTTTAGCCTCTCGACTGATGAGCTCAACTTCGGCTAATGGAGAAAAACGACGCATTTTCAAAATGCAGCTTACATTAAGAGGAAGATACTTTAAGAGCTCGTGGTATGTGTATAATGGCATAACTCGTCTAACGACGCATCTACGACGGAGAAATGTCGTGTTGCCTCTTTTACTCCGAAACTCAGAGCGAGACTCCCGCCTCAACTTTTGTCGTCCAAAACAATGTGTAAAGATAACAGATTAAATTCCTTGGATTCTACTGCCGTTGAACTCTACAAACTTATCTTCTTTTTAGAGTTCTACTATTTCTTGTGAAACATTCAAATTATCTTTGCTTCATTCATAAAGATTTTCTGATAAGTTTTGCGCTGTAAAAAGCTTTTGGTGAGGTAAGTAAATTATTAAATAAAAATATTATTAATAACGTAGTTTGAATTTATTGTTCGTAGATGTTTTAGATAGACGTTCAATTTTATCAGTTGAGAGGACAAAAATATTCAATAAAAAATTTGGTTTTATAACTACGATCTTTTTTCACTAAAGATCAATTCCAGTTTATATCTAAATCTAAAAAGTACATATACAGCTATAAAATTAGGGATTGCGAATACTGTACGATATTGTATAATACATTTTTAAATAATTAAAATTACTGTTAGATCAAATAAATGGTATTTTTAAATTATTAAAAAAAGTTATTTTACACTGCAAGTCTCCAAATACAGTATATTTCACTAAAAAATTTATCACCACTTAATAATTTTTCACTCATCACCAAAGCAATTAGCAATCAACGCTACGCAAACTTATCCTTCTCAATTAAAAGTATCAAACTCCTATCGCGAATAACGCTCTAAACAATTAGCTAACTAAACCTCGTCCTTGAACGTCTAAAAAAGAAAAAAATCATCACCAGCCACAATTAAAATTCCCGCCACGCAAATATCGCAAACCGATCGCCAGCAACCGTTGCGCGCGTCAATTTATAAAACCGACAGGCTCAAATCAAATCAACGACACCCGGCCCACAACAGGCCAACGCCTTCCAATTGCGCATCCACAGCCTCGCCAATTTCCTCAATAGTCCAACAGCCGCGCAAATTAGTACAGTATACACATATACTCGCAAATATACAAGCGAGCCTTACAAAACGAGACGCAAAGAGGCAAGTACACGCGCAGTTCTGTTTACAAACGCTTGGGGGCTTGGAGCGATAAGGGCCGCATATACGTAATGTTTTACGCGACCCTGGCGTCGGCTTTCAAAATAAATAGGAATGTTAATGGGAGCGCATCGCGCGATATGTACCCGCGCTCGCAAAGCGAATCGCTCGGGGGAGCGGCAAACAGGAAGTGGACAATGTTTACTATCACGCGCGATTGCCCAGTGAGTTGGGTGTATAGCTGTATATGTGAGAGATGAGATTTTTTTCTGCGGTCTTGTTTGGCGGAGGTGGTATATCTGAAGCGGAGTGGAGATTCGAATGATGAAAGAGGTGATATATGCGGATCAGAATTTCTTACAACTGGGTTCGGTGCTGAGGATGGGGAGTAAGAGTGTCGTAGTAACGAGTTCATTCATACGGTCGTAGGCGACAGTAGGTGTGTTCTCAGTGTAATGGTTGTGTACGCGAGCGCCGAATTTCCAAACTATTTCAAAAACACAGACACTAAACCATTAACCCAGGAATAAAAACAGCTCAGCTCGCCTAAGCCCTAGAAACAACCTCATCAAAATGCCGCAGCTTCCTCCAGCAGCAGCCAACTCGCCATCAGTGCACACTTGGCCGCGATCCACGCAGTCGAGCTAGCTATAAATCAAGCTCGAGCCTCGTCGGCGCGCCGAATTTCAAATTCAAGCGCCTGCGCGCGCTCGCGCCGAGCGGACAAAAAGCCCCGGCTTACAGGCGCGCATCACTCATTTTGAAAACAAACAATCGCCGGACGAGAAATTCTCCCGCAGTCGATGCGTCGGTATCTCATAAATTTTCATCAAGCCCGCGTCTTCCGCAAATAAAAAAAGGAAATCCGCCAGAATTTGGCCTCGTTATAACAGTTTCGCCCGCGCGCGAGTTTAAGCGAAGCGCGCGCGCAGTTTAAAAATAGAGATGCGTACAGCGAACGTGACAGCGTCACGGAATGTGCGTTTAATTCTTACCCGTGGAGACAAACTGTAGGGAGCGACGCTGGAGTCGAGGCGCCGAGTCTGCGTGCTGTAGATGAATGTAAGAAAGTTAGGCGCGCGCGCGCGTGCGAGGAGTGTACACACAGAGTGGTTCTTTGTAAGCGAATGGGACTGATAAAGTTTATCCCGCTTGTTACTTTGATGGGGATAGTGGCGGGATTGGTTGATTGGCGTTGGCGACGTAATTGGCTGGGTTACTGATTTGCGGTGCGTTTTTGCTTTTTTTGGGAAGTGGGCGGTTTTTTGATAAGGTCTATAATGATATTTTAAAAGAGTGGACGTTTTTGTGGATGGTGGATTTAGAATGCTGCGATTGTTGGGGATGAGTTAAAGAGTTTACTTTGATTTGAGATTTTAGGGAGCGTTTAGGATTTTTACGAAGAATTATCGGTGTATCGTTTGAATAGAAGTACAGAGTAGAAATGAAGTTTCAATTTCTAGAAATAACGTAAGAGTTCTGAAAGTTTACTTTTAAAATCAATTGGTCACGCGATCAAGTTTAGTGCTCAACATTATGTGCATACGCGAGGCTATTAAGCAAATTATTAACTACTTATTATTTGTTTAATGACCTATAAAGCCATAGCAATACTTTAAATTAAACCGGTTTTACTTTAATTACCCAACAAACAAACGACGAAGAAATAAACAGTCTAAAAGAGATATAGCTCCCGGACTTTTAACAAAACCGTAACGGCAGTTACCCAGCGTTTCTCTCCCCACGACTAGACGCAGAGCATTTAGAAAGTTCTATACGAAGCAGGAACGAAACCTAACCGAAACAACACTTCAGCACTAAACGTACCTCGCTGAAAAAGCACCTATACATTCACCGTCTAATCCAAAAAATCAAAGCCAGCAAAGAAACGCAGCCTAACGATTAACAAAACCAAAGCACAGGCAGCCCATCGAAAAGGAGCATTAGCCTCTTAGAGGCATATCGGCTGGCGGCTGGCGCGCCGCATAAATAACTCAATCCTCGCGAGCGCAAATAAGAAGGCAGCAATGAAGGTACGCGCTCGCGAGACATTCTCCAATAAGTTTTTATCCTCAGCGGGCCAATTAAAGCTCATCTCGCGGCCGAGTAACTCGCGTCAGCCGGAGGAGCGCCCAGCGAATTAATAGAAGGCAAAAAAGGAGTCGAGCCGACAGAAAAAAAATAAAGCACAGCAAGCAGAAAGAGAGAGAGAGAGAGGAGGAGGGGCGAGCGAGAGAAAGAGAGCAGCGCGCGGTAAAAAGGGCGCAATCCTCTCTCTCTCTCTTTCTCAGAGCTCTGAATTACCTTGTTTGCTTAGCGTTCGCCTCGGGCACTGTTAATCACATTGTTCAATTGAGGCACATCAGCGGCTGCAGTGTCCCCTTCCTTCTTCCGAAAAATCGGCTCCCGCACAATGTAGAAACACTATATAAACTCTGCGCAAAAGTATCAACCGTTTCACCGTATATACAACGACGGAGCGCGCCAAGACGCTAGCTATATACGCTAAGGTGTTCGTAAACGTATAGAGATCTGCGTGGGTACAAGCACACACACACACGAGAGCGGGTCTCTCGGCTTTGCTCCTCGTGGCGCGGGATCGAGCTGCTGGCGGGAGCGCAGCCTCCGAGGAACTAGATTGAGTTGTGACGGCTCCGCGCGGCCGAGGCTCTCTCTCTCTCCCCCCTCCCTCTCCGCCTCTCCCCGCGTTCGGCTAAGAAGAAGGAAGGAGCGAGGAGGCGAATAAGCGGGAGAAAGAGAGCGGAGGCTTATACACACAGACACGAACACACAGACAGCGAGCGTTCTTACACACAGGAAGAGAGGAAGGTCCAGGGAGAGAGGGAGAGAGAGAGAGAGAACGGCAGCGGCAGGAACAGCAGCACCCCAAGTTGGCCGCTTTGCCTGATTGAGATACCAAGTTTCCCCCCGCTCGGTCGCTCGCGCGCGCCCGCGTATATACTGCCCACCTCCTTCCCTCCTCCTCCTCCTCCTCCTCCTGCAGCGGTGCATCGCTCGCTCTGGGGACCGGCACGGGGTTCCTGCGCTCGCGAACCTCCACCTATATATGCGTTTACACACGCGCGTATATATATAGCTGCGCCTGCCGCAGCCCCAAGCGCGCGCGACCCAACGCGGGTTCTCAACTCGAGGCCGAATATACATAGCCACAAAACGAATCTCATTGTCGAAACGAGCATGCAGACGCGACGACACTCGTCCCTATATCTGTGTGTATACATACATATATATATAGGCGAGCGCGAGAAGGGGGTTACACACACACTCGCTGCTGTCGCGCCGGGAGATCGATGGGCCTGCCCTTTTCTCTCTCTCTCACTAGGCAGAGCGGCTCTCTCGCTTTGGTTTTCTGTTTACGAGACAGGTGCGCTCGCACCAGGGCTGCTGCGGACACCACCGCGCTATATACCCCAGGAGAAAGAGAGAGGGAGCGTGATTTGGGCCTGATGAATTATAGCGCGCGAGGAGAGAGAGAGAGAGAGAGCGGGCCCCGGGACGAGAGAGCAAGTGTTGCTTTTTAATGAGTTTTCGAGAGAGGGGCGCGAGAGAGAGAGCCCGAGAGCGAGAAATCGCCGGAGAATCGAAGATTGAGTGGGCTCTCTCGGAGGGGCCGTCGATTAATTGGGCCCCGGCTTTCCGAGGCTCTTTCGAGGGAACGCGTGCGTTCGCCTCTGATTGAAACGTATTTTTTCGCGACGGCTCGCCTGTGTTTTTCAAGTGAATAAAATCGTTGGGGGGATCGGTAAGGCGCGCACGTAAGGTATCTGCATCTCATTGTCATGCTTTCGAGCGCTCGCCTCTGCTGCACTGTATGTATATACGTATGCGAGAGCTATCGAAACGAAACACAGATGCGTTTATGTGTACATGTAAGCTGCTCGTGAGCGAGCGCAGGCGGCTCGTGAGAGATGCGTTAGGAAAATACTTGTTTTTCCCGGGGAAGGTCGTTGACTCGCGTTGGTAAATTTATAGAGCCGAGGATCTGGGATTCGAATCGAAGGGATCGGGGTAGATAGATGCGCATGGGAGGCTTTATTTATGTGCTTATTATGTTAAGGTGTGCGTCGAGGCTAATTCAGAACGTCGTTACAAAGTTTCCCAGAAAATAAATATTCTAGCCGCTTTTTTCATCGAGACTCCATACCGATCAAACCCACCGAAAGCCAATAACTAAACCTCTTAATTACCGACATCCGCAATAAAAAAGCACTCCTCTCGCACACGCGCTAATAAAGACGCAGCAAAATTAACAACAACCCTAGCAAAAAAGAACACCAACACCAAAATTACATAACCCCCCAACACAAGAAGCCAGGACGCTTCCCCTCTTCCAAAAAACACCTAAAAACCCAAAACAAAAAAGAAACCGGCAAGAAAAGAGCAAGCGTCCGACGGACAAGGCCGTCGCTCAAGGCTTTTTTGCGCCGCCCGCGAAAAAGTGCAAGCAGCGAGAAAGAGCGAAAAGGAAAATTGAGAACCCAAACGAGAGAACGAGAGAGGGAGAGAGAGCAGGGGTGTGTTCCAGCTGCCGCTACCTGCTCCGCAGGACAATGGTCCCGCGCGCGCGCGCGCCCCGGGCTCGGAAACACGAGAGCCGCGCGCGGGCTACGTAAGTTTTCTCTCTCTCTCTCTCGGCTACTTTCTATAAGGCGTGGGAGTGTGTAAGTGTGTGTGTGTGTGTGACAGGGGCTCTCTCGGGAGGTGTTCGGCCTGGACAAACCGAGCCACGCGCGCGCTCGAATATGTATATGTATAAGCGGCGCTCTCGAGCTTCTGGAGATCGGTAAAAACTATACACTTC
>JAPYZA010007449.1:0-10130 GCA_030522685.1 Eupelmus azureus | reverse complement strand
ATGAAATTAATTTTTCTAAACGGATTTAGCTTCAGTATCCTCACCATTCTCGCATGAACGAGGGGTTTTTTAATTGACTGAAAAAAAGTGGTACAAAGAAATATAAATAGGGTAAAATTATTAATTTAAAAATTAACATATTAGTGATAAATTGATGTTTTGTATTGTAAAATTAAAAAATTTTTGTTTTTCAAAAATCCCCTCGTTCATGAGAGGATGGTGGGGATACTGAAGCTAAATCCGTTTAGAAAAAATAATTTCATCGAACTGGTCATAGGAAACCTTACGGGGCAACAATTATAGATATGAAGCTTCATCGACTAACTAGGGTGGGCTTCGATGAAACCAACTATAGCATGTAACTGCTTAAAATAATGGTATTTTCTTCCACATTCATGAAGTATTTTCATTTTTTTTAAATTAAGTTAAAAAATCTAAAATAATGATTTTTTTTATTTTCAGGCCTTAAAGGTGGTTTGTCCCTTTAACATTATTGTAACCACTTCAGTAACCGGCAATAGCAGTCTCTCTTTCTATCTATTGAATGATTGATACTTAAAACAGTAACTCAAAAGAAATTATATAATCAGAAACTGTTTATAAAGAAATTGGAAAGCATGTGTTTTAATTGAAGTAAGAATATACATATTTCATTGTTAATATAGGAGGTTTATTATCCCGTGTTGCCTTTTTTATTGTTATTATTGCAAACAAAATTAAATTATAACAAAGCAAGTAATCATAAGAGAAAGAGGTAAGAAAGTAAATCAGTCGGAGGAGAAAAAACTCAACTGTATAAGATTGCAGTTGAAGGGGCCCGTACGGGACCGCTGAAGAAGAGTCCTAATAGTTAAATAATTGTTGAGTAAATACTTAACATCTTGCTTTCTTTCGATTGTCAGATTTATCAGTGAATACCCATTTTAATCTAATATTTTTTTATCTTTAGGTTTTTCAACTAATTTCCATGTTTTATTTTTAATCAAACGATTTATTTCTCTATTCATAGCCTCTTTCTATAAATCATTTTCGTTACTATTTATCGCTTCTTCGAAAGTTAAAGGACTATCTGAGCTTACAACATTTACATAAATATAATTTGAATTTACAGGACCTGCATTATATCTATCAGGCTTTTTGTTTTCTCGTTCAGACCTTCTTAAAAATTTTCCAGTATTACCATTTGCTTTTTCTTTCAATTTATTTGAAGCTACTCTATTTTTATCGTTTCGAATATCCTCAACTACCTTTACATCTTCATTTAAGACTTCATCACTTTCGTTTGGCATATCAAAATTTTTATAATCATTATCATCATCATCAACATCACTATTTTCATCCCCTTTAAAACCAATTAATTTTTCATCATTTTCAATTATGTCAACATGGTTAGCCCTGACTATTTTATTATTTATGGAAACTCTATATCCAACATGATCGTATCCTAATAAAATTCCTACATCAGCTTTTCTATCCCATTTCGTATTTCTTTTTATTACTGGTACTCTTACAAACACTTTACTACCGTATAATCGCAAGTTGCTAGTATTAGGTTTCTTTTTAAAGAAAATTTCAAAAGGTGATTTATTTTCAATAGTATTTGCAATTGTACTATTTTTCAAATAAGGTGCCGATTTAACTACCTCAGGCCAAAATCTACGATTTACTTTTGCCTCATAAAATAGAAATCTAGCTAAATCCATGACCGTTCTGTTTTATCTTTCGGCTGTTCCATTTAATTCATGCACATTCGGTGGGCAAGGTTCTAAGAAAATTCCTTTTTCTCTTATTAACTTATAAATTTCTCTATTTAAATATTCTGTTCCATTATCGCATCGTATTTTCTTAATTCTTTTTCCGGTCAAATTTTCAACTTTGTTGATATAATCAATACGACATTCACAAACTTCTGACTTTGATTTTATTGTATAAATTAACGCGCATTTGCTATAATCCTCAATAAATGTCAAAAAATATTTTGAGCCATCAAAACCTGTAGTTGTATGTGGCCGATTTAGATCTGTATGCACGAATTCTAAAATTTCGGTCGCTCTAGTTCTTTTATTTTCAAAAGGTAAATTATGCATTTTATTTTGAATAAACGTATCGCATTTCAAAAATATTGACTCTAATTCATACGGCATTCTGTCAACTAATTTATTTTTACACATATTTTCTAAATATTTAAAATTGACATGTCCCACCCGTACAGAAAAATATTATAGTATTCTCTACAGTAAAACTTATAATCATCATTATAAGAAAAACTATAGTAACGCCTATACTAATTTTGGCACCACTATAGTAAGTACTATAGCGTACATTTTCAGAGTACTACAGATTATACTACACCGCCATAGGACCTACTATAGTAATCACTACAGAAGGCGGAAAGCGTCCTATAAAACCTACTACACCGCTACAGGACCTACTATAATAATCACTACAGAGGGCGGAAAGCGTCCTATAATACCTACTACACTGCTATAGGACCTACTATAGTAATCGCTACAGATGGCCGAATCCGTCCTATAATACCTACTTCACCGCTATAGGACCTACTATAGTAATCACTACAGAGGGCGGAAAGCATCTTCAAGGTAGTACATCGCAAGGGCTCGCTTCACGAGTTTCCCGACGCTCTTTCGCGCATGTACGAGAGCGGAGAAGCAGAAGAAACCGCGTTCGAAGAGATCACAGATGCATGGTATTTGCGCATATTGAACGAGGTCTTGCGAGCGCCTGCGAATACAAGGACTGGAAGGTAAATGACGGTCGCTCATATAGATACAGATCAGACCCACTTCTAGATCCGGTAGAGAACAGAGAAGAGCGGTGGAAGTTGAACTCGTGAACAACGCGAACGAGTTTTGAGCGACGCGCACAACACGCCCTCGGCAGGCCATCTCGGAATTGAAAAAACATACGACCGAGTCGCCCGCGAATATTATTGGAAGGGCGTATATCACGATGTTTGCGACTTTGTGCGAGCGTGCGATCAATGCCAGAGGTATAAAGTGTCGCAAACAGGAGCTCAGGGATTAATGGGGAGCCGTATAGTTGAGAGACCATGGGTTGTTGTCGCGGCGGACTTGATGGAGTTGCCGCCGAGCAAAACCTGTCATAAATATCTGCTTGTCTTCCAAGATCTCTTTACGCGATGGATCGAACTGAAGTCGCTGAGGTAAACCGACGGAAAGTCGGTTGTTCGCGCGCTAGAAGAGCTGATCTTATTCCGCTGGGAGACACCAGAATATTTATTGACGGACAACGGCCGAGAGTTCGAGAACAAGCATTTGAAAAAAGTGCTGGAAGAGTACGGCGTGAAAGATGTGACCACGCCGCCGTACCATCCACAAGCAAACCCGGTAGAGCGGAGTAATCGGGCACCGTTGCTGGGATGAACATTTACACGAATTTCGCCACGCGGTGAACACGGCGATGCAGGCGACGACAAAAGTTTCGCCTGCATTTCTGAACTACCGACACCCGCGGCCTGTTAAGAGCTTGCAGCGAGAGATCGAGCAGATAGATCCCCAGATGTGGGAAGACCGAGTAAAAAGATTAGACGTGCTCAGAGATCTTGTGGCGAAGCACATAGATAGCGCGTGAGAAAAGCAGGAAGCCGAGTACAACAAAAATAAAAAAGATGTACGTTTCGAAGTCGATGACATGGTTATACGAAAAACTCACTTTTTGTCAAGCGCAGTTAACAAGTACTCTGCAAAACTCGCGCCTAAATTCGAGGGACCGTTAAAAGTAGTGAAGATCTAATCGCCGACACTTTATATCTTAAAGCAGGGCGATCATGACTCGAGAAAATGTACAAAAACGCATGTCTCGGAATTAAAGCGTTATATTCCGCCGAGAGCTTGCGCTGCGAGAAAATAAAATAGAACGTGTACTAATTCTTTTTTACGTTTCAGGTGATCAGAACGAGAACACGAGCGGAGCACAAGGAGCATTCGAGCCGAGCGTGGAAAGACACGAGCGGAGCATACGAGCGGAACAAGGAAAGACACGAGCGGAGCAGGAAGGGGACACGAGCGGTGACAGCGGAGAAAAAAGGCAGCGATCATGAGCCCACAGGACCTAGTTCCGACAGGCTCTGGGCAGAGAACGCCCCAACAACAGGCACCACCTCCAGCGGCTAGCCCACCCGAGGCCAGCGCGTCTGAGAACGAGCCACCTGCGCCTACCGAGCAAGCCTCCGTCGCAACAGACGGCTCAGGCTCCAGCCGCAGCTGGTATGAGATTTCGGTGGAAGAATGAATTGAATGATTTTTATTGACTTAGGACTCATGGTCCTACATAGCCACAGCAGTTATAAATATACATATATTACAAAAGTATAAAATAGTTAATTTACATATTTGATCGCAGTCTATTATTATAAAATTACGCCTGAAATATAACTAAACTTAAACTAAGATAAAAAAACAGTAGTGTAAAACGCACAAATTCACTAACTTATTAGATGATAGTAGATTGCACATCATATAAAAGGTAGTCATATATAACATAGATAGTCTACACCTGATTTATACATCGTAAGTTAAATACAATAAAAAGTAGTTTATCGCAGTTATTGATAGAAATACAAAGATATATACAGAAGAGTAATAAAAAATACGTATTAGAAATTGGTCGTGCTCTTGTTTTTAGCAACTATTCCTAAGAAGTGCGATTTAAGGAGATGTTCAAACTTATAAAGTCTAAAGCATTCACGTAGGTGCGTCGGTAGCGAATTCCAAAGATTAGCAGCGTAGATGGTAAATGATCTTTGGTAGGCTTTTAGATTAGCGTGCTTAACTTCTAGGTCGAAAGGTGATTGACGTTTAGAGCCATGCCGATCTTCCCGAGTAACTAGGTGATTCTGACCTTATAATATTAACTAACAATGAAATACACATGTATTGCCGCCTTGTGGCAACAGTAAGAATTTCATGCTCAATGTAGTAGGGCGTGATGTGAGCAGAGCGCCTCACGCCAGCTGCGAACCTAATTGCTGCGTTTTTGCACCGAGAAAGCCACGTATTTGCTTCGTCGGAAAGATCCAAACATAAACAAGAACAGTAGTCGAAGTAAGGGAAAATTAGAGTTTTCACTAACTAACATCATCTTCGTTTCTCTAGGTAATAAATCGCCGCATTTTCTGATACGTTGCAGAGCGGCATAGCTTTTCTTAGCGGTAATTACAGTTTGTTCACGCCACGATAGAGTGCTATCCACTGTAAGTCCCAGAATTTTGAGGAAAGGGCTGTATTCAATCATGTCGCTGCCGAGTTTTAGAGGCGGTAATTGATTCACTGCTAATCGTTTTGTGGATCCATGGGTTCCCATCCACATAGCTTTTGTTTTTACTGAGTTGATCGTTAGTCCGTTGTTGAGTGCCCAACGGGAGATGTTTTTTAAATCCGCATTGGCTAAATCGACGAGTTTTGCAGCTTGATCGAAGTGACCTTGTATGTATATATTAAAATCATCGGCGTATAGATGATATTTGCAATTTATTAAGGCTGACGGCAAATCATTAATAAACAGCGAAAAAAAGGGGGAACCCAGTAAGGAGCCTTGTGAAACTCCCTGCGTTCTTGTTAAGGGGGGAGATAGCGAACCATCTAATCCCATGACTCGTTGCGTTCTGTTTGTTAAGAACGACCGCATCCAGTTAGTTGCAGACTCTGAAAGCCGTAAAAAATTAATTTTTGGCACAATAAGTCGATATTAACAGTGTCGTACGCCTGTTTAAAATCGATAGAAATCAAAAGTGTGATTTTTTGCTTATCGATGCCAGCTCTCACGTCATCCATAATTCTGGTTAGTGCAGTCTGCGTGCTATGCGACTTGCGAAATCCGGACTGGAGTGGATCAAGGATACCGCGTTCGGTTACGAAATTTTCTATTTGTTCGAAGGCGACTGCTTCCAGTAGCTTCACTGCAGCATCAAGAATGCTGATAGGGCGGAAGTCTTTGTCTTGTGTAGGATGATTCCTTTTAGGCAGGGGTCTTACTGCCGCTGCCTTCCAAGCTACTAGGAATGTGCAAGATTGAAGAGAGGTGTCAAATAGCTGGTATGAGATTTCGGTGGAAGAGGAGGAGAAAGAGAGAAAAGAGAGAGAAGCTGCCGACCGCCGCGAGAAAGCTGCCACTGGAGCTTTACGCCGTCAACGCGCAGCCTCAGAGCAGCGTGAAATCGCGGCAAAGGAGGTACTACCACACTCAGAGAGCGGGGAAATGGAGATAGAGGTGGATACGACCGACTCGGCGCCCGAGCAAGCCCCTCAGGAAGGTCACGAGCAGATCTCTGGGCCACGAGCAGGACGAAGCGCTCTGAGCTTTCCGGCCAGCATCGACCTCCATAGGCAGGCATGGTTTGCCCCTGTCGTAAATCCATACACCGCCAATGGAGCTCGCGATGCGCTTGGCATAAGCCTGGGAGCAACCCCAAAGGTGCCCATGCATCGCCCGCTGGCAGAGGTAACGCCAAGGATGATGCACGACGACGATGAACACCCATTGATCATCGACATCGACAGCGACGGCGAAGAGCCCGAGGCCATCCAGAGCAGAGCGGCAGAACAGGAGCTCGAGGAATACATCTTGGCCTCGCCAGTAAGACCAGAGAGCCCGGATACCTCGGTAGAAGGCGCGGCAGAACACTCAGCAGAACCCTCGGCAGCTCCTCCTGGAAGCAGCGGGTTATCGCCCCAGCTCGATAGGCGCTACGCCTCTATCGACACTCGCCCAGTGAGCGAGTGGGCGCAGGACACCACCAGACCGACTAGGACAGCGGAGACGGCCACAACAACGGCCTCTGCCCCCAAACGATCCAAAAGCGCTCGAAGGAGGAGCCGCAGAGAAAAGCAACCGCGCCAATTGACTATCGACGATTACGTCGCCGCTCACCTGCAGTCGAGGAGCCCATCACCGCTTCCAGGTCCTGCTGTTTGGCCCCTGGAAGAATCGACAGCAGAGAAAAAGAAAGAGGAGCCGCCGAGATTCAAAAGGCGAGGTGCAATATTCGGCAATTTGCTACCCGTGCCAATCGACGACAGAGTTGACCCGCCACCCTATGCATGCTTCAATTGCTGGAGGCAGCAGGCGTAGATTTGTCGATGCACCGAACCCCACAGGGAGTTCTCTGAAAGTAATTTCGCGCATGAGCAGCCAATAGAGCAAGACTTGGACAGACGAAACCGAGGGAGCATACAGGAAGAAGAGGAAAATCGACGGGAAAGGTGACTGCGTCAAAGAGAACAAATCAGAGAAAGGCCTACCCCGAGTTCCCCGCAGGAAAGACGTGAACGAGTGAGGCGATACAGCGAGCAGAGAAGGGAAGCGAGCAGGCATCGCCGACAGGTAGAGCGCCAGAGGACCAGTTCACCTATCCGAGAACAACAGCAGGAAAATGAGCACCAGGAGGAGGCCAACTATCTCACGCAAGCGTAGAAGGAGATAGAGGAGACAAAGCGCATGATTGCCGCACTTAAAAAGCGCAAGCAGGAACAGCTGCAATTCGTGGAGCTATTCTAGAAATAGCTAGAACAAAGACACGCGGAAACGCAAGCGCAGGCAGAGGCGGAAAGACGGCGTCAAGCACAACAAGAGGGGGAGGCAAGGGAAGCAGCTGCAAAAGAGATGGCAGCGAGGGAAGCTGCCATGAGAGAAGCAGCGGCGAGAGAAGCCGCGATTACGGAAGCGGCTGCCAGGAGAACCTTGGCCCAGCCAACGTTAGTCGCTCCCCTGTCGCTCACTTTAGGCCACCCAGTGGCACAACCAGCGGTGCCGAGCGGATCAACAGAACGACAGCAACTCTCTCCGCAGGAGACGTTGTGTCTCCTCGAGAGTTTGCGCGGCCTCCCCGATGCGACGCGTGCTGCAATCCTGAGTAGCGTTTACGGGGATAGCATGAGCACCGGCGACCATCACTAAATGGGAGTAAAAAGAAACAGAGCGGAGTTACAGAGCGGAGTTGAGTATATAGAGCGGAGTTTGAAAATACAGAGCGGAGTGGAAAATGAAGAGCGGTAAGTGGTGATCAACGGGGCTACCTGCTCCGTTCATTGAACGTATGGTCTAGGGAGGGGGAGTGCGACGCTGTAAAAGCGTTGCCTCCGAAATCCATATAAAAATATTCTCGGGATCGCGAAAACGCGTCTAATACCGAGAAGCAGGGGAAGGCGCGAAGAGAGCGGAGAAGAGGTGCGGCGCTCAGCCGTCGGAGCAGCGGCGCGCCGCCACCAAATTGAACTAGCGAGTTCAGCTCAAGCGTTGTGTGACTAATGAGAGCCCAGTAGCGCCACCCCACCGACGAAGCGAGCGCGAACGGAGCCAGCTGCGCGGGCATTAGAGCACCGGCCACGATCGAGGGCACGTCACAGCAGAAAGAGAGAGAGAGAGAGAGAGAGAGGAAAAACACGCCAACAACCTGGAGAGTTGAGACGCGAGGAATGACAGTAGAAAAGGCTCTAATCAAGTCGCGACCGCGTGTGATCGCCAAATACTCAACTGAGAAACCAGGACAAATTGGAGGCGAGGAGGCTAGCGCGTGAGCGGAGAGGACGCCGAGAGGAGAGACGCGCGCCCGGGAGGCCACGCTGAGCCGAGTCTTAGGTGTAGTAGAACTCATGTATAGACTCCTCGAGTCAATACATGAGTTCTAGGCTGAAGCCTCGTCTCCGCAGTGATGCCTGCGCAGAGGCGTTTACATATGTATATGTATATGTACATGTGTGTGTACGTTTATAGCGCAGTAAAACTTTAGTACAAGCAGTAAAAAAATTCGTAAATTACAATAACAGTAAAATGGCAGTTAGCCGACGACATTTTATGCCAGTTGCATATACTAGTACACACGTGTCTATATTTAATATAAAAATTGTATAGATTTACTTATATCTATTAGTCAAACGACTAAAATAAGGTAAATCGTAGAATAAGATATAATTTCACAATATAGTAGCTTAAAATCATCGACATATTAAAATCTTTTGATCCCAAAGGACCTCGTTTAAGGTGTTTCAAGAAAAAACACAGCATAAAGCTTATCCTAGGGGTAGATATAAAACTTAACCTAAGAGTGTAGATATAAAACGCAAATAGTAATAAATACTAAGAAACACCGTTGGAGGGGACCATGGTTGCACGGTCGAGCGATCATTCAAGTTAAGCAGCGTTCGGCGCGGCTGATACTTGGATGGGTGACCACTTGGGCGCACCAACAGAGGCTTTTTTCAACAATGTTCTCAGGCGGTGGGGATAACTTAAATATTTTTTACGAAGAATATTCAAGTTTAACCCTTCTACCGACTACTGTTCTCGGTGGAGGTTTTTAATATCCACGTCGAGGTTTTGCCTTCACCCTAGCTTCCCCTAGGCAGAATTGCGAGAACAGTAGATTTTACCATGGAAGCGACTTCAAACTGTTGACTCCTCCAGTCAGATGCTTCTCGGGAAAAATAAACTATAGGTTAGCTATGATACCAGGCGCGTAAATAAACAGTCGAGGTTCACACAGTTAAGTTGCTTACGAGCACTCCCACACACAGGTGGTAGGAGTGCCCGCTATATACCCCTTTGGGTGAAAAAGCGGGTCCAATAGTGATAAAATATAATAATAATAAAAAAATAGTAATAAATACTAAGTCAAAAATAGAATCATAAAAATCATTGTACTCGATGAATATTGTGAATTAATAAAAATTAAAAATTAAAACTAAAATCTAAAGTAAGCTAACCAGTCTTTTGAGGTCAGAATCACATTATGTATTGCATCTTGCCCACGCTTTATCACAGTCAAAGTAGCTCAACCGCTTCAGCCCCGAATCACTTAAATCAGGGACACTTAAATACATTCATAACCGCTTAATCTAAGTAATAAATCAGGACGGAGGAACAAACACTCAAACGGCACGACAGAGAAGTAATAAATTAACACTACCTGTAGACGATGTCCAGGTGTCCCGATGACCCTCAGGAAGACGCAGTATCATCCAGGAGGATGAGCACCAGATATACAATGAAATTATAAAACAAACACTACCTGTAGACGATATCCAGATGTTCAGATGACCCCCAGGACGGCGCGACATTATCCACGAGGATGAGCCCCAGGTACAAAGTAAAAT
>JAPYZA010007448.1:0-10546 GCA_030522685.1 Eupelmus azureus | reverse complement strand
TTTTTGCGTTTTTCATCGTTTTTTTGTGATTACGTTGTTCAGAATGATTTTTCGAAGAAATTGAATAATATAAAAAAGTTGTATTTTTTAAAACTCTACGACTTTTATATTATGATTATTCATGTGAAATCAATTATTTTTTGAATATTGTTCAAAAAGCACTGTAAAAATCGATTTTTTTGTGTTTTTTTTTCGATCGGTTTTTAACTATAGATTATAAAAAATGTAAGATGTATTTTTTAAAATGCTACAACTCTTGTTTTATAAGTTTTTTCATAAAGTAAATATTTATCAAAGTTTTACATAAAAATCGATTTTCATCAAGTGTTTTATGACCTTGTAGTGATCATTTAGGTCTGGAATTAAGACTGTCACCTGAGATTAGCAAGACGAAAAACCTGTTAAAAACTCAGGGTTAGAAACTTGTTTTCTACCTCAAAATGCATGATTTTGAGGTATTACATTTTTTGCCATGGTGAAAACATAAGTCACTTCCTTATAGGTCGTGCCTAATTATAGGTCGTGCCTAAAAACTAAAATAATTGATAAACAGAAAAATCTCATTAGACGTCTTTTTTGGCCTACCTTGAGACGGTACAAGATTTACTAACGCTAGATCCGCGTCCGACCGACATTTATAAAAAAATCAAGGATAAGCTCATCGCCTCCTATGGCAACTTGACGGAACTCGCTTGAGACAGCTAATCAAGGGTCAAGTCTCAACGATTGGGAAACCCTCGCTAGTTTTTCAGCGCCTTCGCGCGCTCAGTCCTGCATGCGCCGAGGATATCGTTCGAACTGTGTTTCTCGATCAGCTATCGTACGAACAGTGTTTCTCGATCAGCTACCAGCTCCGTGTCGCGCCGCGCTTTCGATATCTGTCATTACGGATAGCCAAAAATTAGCAGAGATGGCCGACAAATACGTTGAAGTGCTCGACTGTAACAACGCGCAGATTGAAGCGGTATCTTCGAAAGATCCCATCATAAAAGATCTCGAAGCGAAGGTAGATCAGCTGGTCGCGGTGTTGGAGAAATTATCGATTAACGCACGCGGACGGTCGCGCAGTCGCTCCAGATCTCGCGATAAGCGTAACGATCCTGAGAAAAAAGCAAACAATTCTTGTCGCTTGTACAAAAAGTATGGCGCGAAAGCTCGGACATGCCTTAAGTCGTGTTCGTTCGAGACCGATTCTAAAGCCGATATTACACGCGTCGATGCAATAGGCCCAAAGCAGGAAACCTCGAAACGTTTTCACGTTCGTGACGCCGAATCAGGCATGATATTCCTAGTTGACACCGGTGCCGAGGTCTCGCTAATCCCCACATCTGAGAAAGATAGGAAGTACCCTACCGATTTCCAGCTTTACGCTGCGAGCAACACGTGCATCGATACGTTTGGCTCAGCAAGACTGACACTAAATCCCCGCCTAAGAAGACCCATAGTATGGAGTTTCTATGTCGCAGCGGTTCCCTATCCGATCATCGGAGCGGATCTGCTCGCTCATTACGGACTCTTAGTCGATCTATCCAGACGTCGGTTAGTCGATTCACTCCCCAATATCTCGTCTGTAGGCTTCCTGAAATCGCCACCAGGTTTAATCGTCACACTGATCGATCATGCATCTCAGTATTCGAAGCTATTAAAGGAACTTCTGGAGATTACTGGCCTCATGCATCCCAAACCGATCAAATCGCATAACGTGTTCCACCACATTGTAACCACGGGTCCTTCCGTTGCAAATCAAGCCAGGCGTTTAACCCCGGAGAAGCTTAAATTTGCAAAAGCGGAATTTCAAAATCTCGTAGAACAGGGCATTTGCCGACCGTCTAGTGGCCCGTGAGCTATCCACATGACACCCCAAAAGAACGGGGATTGGCTGTGCGTGGTGATTTCCGGCGTCTGAACGCTATCACAATACCCGATAGGTACCCTATCCCGCATATTCATGACTTCTCCGTTAATTTGCACGGAAAGTCAATCTTTCCCAAGCTCGACCTTCAGGCTGCGTATCACCAAATACCCGTCGCACCCGAAGACATACCGAAAACGGCGGTGATTTCGCCATTCGGATTGTTTGAATACACCTCGATGACCTTCGGCCTGCGCAACGCGAGCCAAACGTTCCAGCGCTACATAGATCGAGCTTTAGGAGACCTAGAGTTTATCTTCGTTTATATAGATGATATCCTCGACGCCTCGACCTCCCTGGAGGAGCACGAGACTCACCTGCGCGCTGTATTTCAGCGTCTCAAAGAATTTTCATTGCGCCTCAATGTTGAGAAATGCGAGCTCGCCAAGAATGAGATTGCTTTTCTGGGCTACCTCATAGATCGGGACGGTTGTCGACCAACCCGCGATCGCGTGCAGGCGGTGATCGAATTCCCTAAGCCTAAAACCAACGCTCAACTACGCCGGTTCTTGGGCATGGTAAATTTTTATCCGCCGGAATTTGCCCAACGCCGCTTCACGCATTTCTCACCGATTCGCGAAAAAATGACAAAAGGGAAGTCCCCTGGACGTCAGAGGCCGAAGAAGTGTTTGACAAGATCAAACAAGACCTTGCTAATGCAACTCTGCTAAGTCATCCGTCCGTCAACGCCGAGACGCGTGTAGTGACCGACGCTTCCCATCTAGCTATGGGCGCAGCCCTCGAACAGCTGATCGACGGATCGTGGAAGCCCTTAGCATTCATTTCGCGCAAATTCAACCAGGCTCAAACATGATGCAGCGCGTATGACCGGGAGCTTACCGCGATATACGAGGCGGTAAAGACTTTCAAGCATTTTCTCGAAGGTAGGAACTTCAAAATAGTCACGGACCACAAACCTCTAATTTTCGCGTTTCAACAGAACTCAGAAAAAGCAGCACCACGTCAACAGAAACAACTGTCATTCTTATCTCAATTTACCACGTGCATCGAGCACCTGTCTGGCTCCGACAACGTGATCGCTGACACGCTCTCTCGGGTCGAAACCATTTGTTTACCCGCGGACTTCGATCTGCTGGAGCTGGCGACGCTCCAAAAAACCAATCCAGAATTGCAGGAATTACGCGAATCCTCAAACAGTTCTCTCGTACTCAGGTACATAGAATGGGGCCCAAACCACAACCGGGTTTATAGCAACCTTACGGGTGAAGCTTTGCGGCCTTATATTTCCAAGCCTCTTCGTAAGAACATTTTTAATCGCTTCCATAGCCCTGCTCACGGTAGCGTGAAGGTCACAGACCAGCTGATAAGGAAGCGTTACGTCTGGCCCAATATGCATCGAGACATCAAGAGCTGGTGCAAAAATTGCATAGACTGTCAGAGCTCATTGATATCGCGTCACGTTAACCCACATCCCGCAGAGTTCACAGCCCCTGATGGCCGATTCGAGCATGTGAACATGGACATCATAGGACCGCTAACAAACTGCAATGATTACCTGTACTGCCTCACACTCATTGACAGATTTTCGCGATGGGCTGAGGCAGTACCGATAAAAGAAACGTCTGCGCACCCAGAATTTTGACAACCGACCAAGGCACTCAATTTGAGTCACAACTATTCTCCGCGCTTCTCTCTCTTATCGGTTGCCAGCGCATAAGGGGGCCAGCCTGAGTTAAAATCACTGAAAATGAATAAAACATTTATTACTATTTAAAAAAGTATATCATAGCTTTTTTTAATATCAATTTTTGGTACTTAATATATACATATTACAGATCATTTATGCACTTTTAAGTGATCTATATTGTCCTCTAAGTCTCTAATACCGCTCACCGTTAGAAACCTTGAATTTTGACTGTTTTACGCACTTACTACGGGTTATCTAGACAACTAGCTTCTCAGTTTATACCAGGTTGGACTTAAAATACTCCTGTAGAGTGCCACTACAGAATCAATGGATTAATTTTTCGAAAAAACTTGACAAATAATTATTAGAGACACTTATGTGCAACATTTTAGTAATAAATTATTTAAAAGTGAAATCTACGCTCATAAGTGTCTCTAATAATTATCTGTCAAGTTTTTTCGATAAAGTAACCCATTGATTCTGTAGTGGTATTCTACAGGGGTATTTTAAGCCCAACCTGGTATAAATTGATGAGCTGATTGGCTAGAAAACTAATAGTCATACACATGCATACTCACTCCCGGGTACGCGCGTGTATTGTGGGTCCGACAGCGCGAGGAGACGGTGCGCGCATCGTCTCCTGGGAGAGAGAGAGCACGGGGTGGGAGCAGCGAACGCAACGGAGTCAGCACGACAGCTAGAGAGGGAGAAGATCCGGAATCGAGAGCAAGAGAGTGGGAAGAGCGCTAGCCGACGGCTCAGCGATAACTGAGCTGCGGCGAACTACTCGAGCGCGCGCTGTGACGTCACGTGGCGCGAGAGTGAGAGCGCACAGTAGAGAGAGCGCACTACGCTAGCTGTCTCTTTCTACAGGGCCTGAGCGCAGTGCGCAGCTTAATTTATTAATGCTGACACGTCTCCACTATCAGAATCTTTATGAATGCAATTCTTTTAGTATTTTGAGGATGTTTAGAGTTGTTATAATGATGTTGCCGTACAGAAGAGGCATAAGAGAATATGTAGGTGAAAGAAGATTGCAGAAGATTAGATTGTTGACCATAGAGGGGATAGATGGCGCATGTGTTGTACAAAGGAAGGAGAGAGCGCGCAAGAGAGAAGGAAGGACTCTTATCATCGTGTTGGCGGATTGAGAAGTTCTGTTTCGTTTAGTCAAAGTTGACGTTATTTATTAAAGTTGTTGTATAGTGGGTTGGGGGTTGAAGAATATAGAGTGTTGTTTTTATTATTGCTATAAACCTCGCATTATTATTTCGTGACCTTATCTTGTTTATTTTCAGCTGTGGTTCCGTTCGTAAAAGTGTAAGTAAATTTCCGTTGCGCGCAACGCTCGCAGTGATCCAGCGAGGTGTTCTACGGCGAAAGAACGACAAGTCCTTAATTTCATTTGCAGATCGTGGAGTAAGTCGAGTTGGGTAGAGGTTTGAGAACGTTTTTAATAAATTCTTTCGTATATAGAACGGGACTGCGTGAAATAAGTTCGATTAGTTTATTCACGCACAAATGCTATATCCCATTGTATAAATATGTATTTCTTTTAATTTCTGTAATCATTGCAATGACTGATATCATAATTAATTGTTTGAAATAATTTTGTTCTAGATCTAATCATGATGTCTTTGAAAGAATGGTCCTTCATACAAAAAAAACTTTTTCCAACTAAAAAAAAATCAAATTCTTTTTACACCAAGTCTTTTATAAGAGTAATTAAGGGAGTTCAGAAAAGAAAAAGTGCTGGAGTATTTTTATACAGAGCCTATAGTTCTGTAAGGGAAACGTTGGGCTATGTTGAATTACTAAACCCTAAAAGCAGAAAAAACTGTAATAAAAGAAGATCAACTGAAGGTAAGATCACTCTTTTATGAATAATAATAACTGATCTAAATTTCAAATCATACATTCAAGGTCATTATTGAAAATTTATATATTCTACTCGTATTAAATATTATAGCTTAACTTGTTAAAAAAATAATATTAATTATAATATATAATACTATTAAGTACAATGAACTTTTTTTTTAAACTAATATTTACAGTTCCAGCCTCAGGTTTCCTGCAGTTGAATAACTTATATTTACAAAATCCTGAAGATGAAGACCTAGATATAAAAACTTGGACATTATCGTTTCATCAACGTCGTGGCATTGAATATGAAAAAAAGTGCGATCGAAATTTTAAATAAATATCAAGTATTAAAAGGACCTCTCGCAGCGACATTGATAAATCTTATATTAGGGGAGAGCGGGGCAAGTCGACACAATGTTCAGACTTGTTGTTCTAATTGATACTGTACATATTTTTTCACTGTATCAAATATATCCATTCAAAAGATCTTCACTTGTCAAATAAATAGCGACTTGTACAAAATTTTTATGAAGCTTTGTTTAATTCTTATGAATATTTGTTTACGGCCAAAATTCGTGTCAACTTGCCCCGACCGAGGGGTAAATAGGCACAAGATACTTTTTTAATTGAAAATATGGAAAAATTTCTACAATCATATAACAATATTTTACAAATGTAATATACATTACTTATTAATTATTTAATTATACATATTAACAATTTAACATAATTTAACATCATATACAGAATAAATTAACCATAACAGTAAAAAAATAAATAATTAATGAAACACGCTCACACAAATATTTTGATGTGTCAACTTACCCCGAAAAAAGTGTGTCAATGTGTCCCAATGAAAACAAATAAGTATGATTTCATTTATTCTTTAAATTATTAAATTGTATAAAATAATTGATACGTGTTTGAAAAGTCATCATGGCCCTCTTCACGACAGACTATTCATTATTTGTTTTTAATTTACCTTAATGGAATAAATCAAGTTTAAACAAAATTTTGGAACCTTACTCTAGGTATGTAAGAATAAATAAATTTGCCTAAATTCTGGCTGTCTACAGTTAAATCTCTGACAATGAGACTCATTCAAAATATTCGTCACTCTATACAGTGTCTATGACGTCTAAGCCGCGGCACACTACCGTGGTTACAAAAAATTATTGATAGTGTGTCAACTTATCCAACTTATCCATCTTTACTACGTACCCCGCTCTCCCCTATATTAAAGTGACACCGATTATTTCTCTGTCCATCACCCATTTCCAATTATTTACAGTATATACTAGGCCTCTTACTAGTGGGTTAAGCTGTTAACCGATTAATCGGTTTTACCCGGTCATGCACGGGTAATCGACTATGGCGGTTTTTACGGTTTCGGATAACCAGTTAATCGAAACCCGCATGATTTGCAATTACCCGGTTAAAAACCACAAAAAATTTTTAATTAAAATTTCTATGTTATTTTAATTTTTATCTTTTAAATGATATAATTTAAATAAAATTTTTAATAAATGCAATTATATAAAAATTTAATAATAATTTAATATTATTCTACAATAGTAATCTTGATGTTATTTACATTATTATTACGTTTATGTCTTCTTACTAGTGTTTATGTATACATTTTCGAATGAAAGTGTATATGCATGCTGAGGTATGATTTAGATATTCAATGAAATGTTTACATTTAACTTATTATTATGATTGCTGTAGGGAAGACCGGGGCTAAAAGTAACGGAGGTAAGTATTAACACGCAATCTTTAACGGCGCAAAGAGTCCTACAGGTTCCGTAGTTGACTTTACGTGTTTACTATAGTGCCCTCTTTGATATAAACATTGTAAGTACCTCGCAGGACTTCGTAGAGGAAAGACGTAGAAGACAGTGCTCTTTTCGGCAGGTATTATAGAATGGTAGTTTACGTAAATACTTGTCACTTCTTTAATTCGACATAACTAATAAATTTATAATTGATTTATATTAGTCTACATTAAAAATACGTTATTAAAATAGGTCCATAAATCAGTAATTATTTTTATATATTTTTAAGGGTATTTTAAGAAAAAAATTTTTAATGGGGTAAATACTAACAAATTTTTGGGACAAATATTAACACTGTTAATATTTTCTCCATTCACATGAAAAATGTATATCATGCTTTAAATCATTTAATTCAAAGTATATACAATATTTATTTATTTTATTTTTTAGTATGAGGAAATACCAAAGACTGACTGACCGAGAGAGCAAAAGTATAGAAAACTTTGAACAGCTGCGACAGATGTGCTTGAAAATAAATTAAGTATAAGAAAAGCTGTTGTGATTCTGAAGACGACTAAATGTTTTTGTAAGAATATGTGAGCTTCGAGTCCACGCATCAAGCCTCTCTGATATAGCGCTAGACTCTATTCGGTAGAGCGCCACCTTACAACAGAGGCGCGCAGTGGATGTCTCTCTCTTCTACCCCGTGACGGCGGCGGAGGGACCCCGGCTCACCCCACTTCTCTACTAGACGCCGAAGCAGCCACAGCTACAGCAAGGCCGGACCTCCCGACTGCAGCCACTCTACAAGAACAACTACCACGTCATGCTGCCTTTAGAATTTAGATGATTAGAAAATTTATTTGAGAAGTGATACAATAAATAGATTAAAGTTTATTTAAGTGTTTATTTATTTGAGGACCGACCAAACCAACTCCAACAGTATTTTTTCATAAAAAATTAATTTAATGAGATTTAGTTATAATTAATATATAAAACGAAAGATATGTATATTAAAAAAATGTGATGTTAATAATTACCCCTTTAACCTAGGCACAGGCTCGAAACTAGGTTGTTCTACTGGGTCGTTCTTAAGGGGACCCAATACCTTTAAAACCTGAAAATTAAAAAGTTTATTATTTTTAATATTTAACTTAATTTCTGAAAAATTAAAATTCCTTTTAAAATTAGAAGTAATTATCTTTAATTTGAGCTATTATAAGTGAATTTTGATGCACTTATTCTCCCCTAATCAGTCGATGAGCCTTCTTATCCAAAATTCCTGCCCCGTAAGGTTTCTCTTGACCAGTTCGATGAAATTGATTTTTCTAAACGGATTTAGCTTCAGTATCCTTACCATTCTTGCGTGAATAAACAGTTTTTTGAAAAACAAAAATTTTTTATTTGACAGTGTAAAACATCAATTTAATAAAAAAATGTTAATAAAATTATTAAATTTTACCCTATTTTTAGATCTTTATACCACTTTTTTTTAATTAATTGAAAAACTCTTCATTCACGCGAGAATAACACTAACACTGAAGCCAAATTCGTTTAGAAAAGTTAATTTCATCGAACTGGTCAAGAAAAACCTTATACTGAAAAAAGTGAATAGGCGAGTGGCTGAGGCGAGCGATGGCGCTGCCTTCTTAAAATATGGTGAGCTGCGCAACTTGATTAGGGACAGCGGCTCTCTTGTTTTGGGCGACTCTCTCGCCGTGCTTCCAAGAGGTATACGCGCTCTTGTTTTGAGTGACACGCTCGCACAAACGAGTAAGCCAGTTATCCAAAACATGTGAGGGCGCTGCTTTACCACGTTTGGTGCGCCAATTCGCACAGACATTTTTCAGTGTACGGGGCAGGAATTTTGGATACGATGGTTCATCGACTGATTAGGGGAGAATAGGTGCATCAAAATTCACTTATAATAGCTTAAACTAACGGTAATTTCTTCTACTTTAAAAAGGTATTTTAATTTTTTAAAAATTCAGTTAAATATTAAAAATAATAAACTTTTTAATTTTCAGGTTCTAAGGGTATTGGGTCCCCTTAACGTCGATAGTATATCTCGTGAGACGTTTTTCAACCTAGCGAAGCGAATACAGCGAGGGCGAAAAATGTCACAAGAGGTAAATAATTAATTTACACACAAGTATTAAAGTATATTTTATACCGTAAGAGCAAAAAAATCATGTCAAAGACGTCATTTTGAGGTTAGAGTGATATAAATATAATACGACTTTATTTACATTTTCCTAACTACTTATTTACTACTTATTTAGGGTCTGTAAAATATACTATTATAGAAATGTGCATTATTTACAACTTCTAAAATCATGTTGAACGTATTTCGACAAGTTAATCGTCATGATATTACTGTGAAATTAAATTTGGTCAATTCTTGAGTGGTTGCAAGATATTTAAAATATAAACATTTTTGTCCATTTTTAATTCCTATTTTCGAGATTTGACTCCATTTTAAATGGGTAAATTTCTACCAGAGTTAATATAATTTATTTAAAGTTCATTCATTTAAATGTAATTATTTGTTTTTTTGCTTTATTTTTCATAGGTTTATAAAACTATCAATTTTAAATCAAATCATTATGTCGCAACGATTGACAAATTGGGTTTGCAGATTTGCGGTACTTTCTGTTGACAGAATTAGTGCAATTTATAATTTATGTGATAAGAAAATTCAATATAACTGTTTTCCGTCAGCTATTGCAAACCATTTGAAAAAAATTCACAACAAACTTCCTTCTGAAGTTTCCAACGATGATTTCGAACACCAAACACAAAGGTAATTTACATTTATTCTAAATTTTAAGCACAATATAATATACGTTTGTAATTAAGCATTTAAATATTATAAATTGCAATTATTAAGGGTAGCTAGTGCCTTACTGATAAATCCACGCTAGCTATCTTGGACGAAACGCCTAGTCTTTTCTTTGATATAGGCATCACTATCGATAGGTCTCGAATTGAGATCATCGTTACGTGCTCTACCTTAATGAAAAGAAGTGGTTCGGATGACCGATAAAAATTATTATATTTAATAAATTGCAATTATTTTACTCGTTTATATTTCAAATAGTTTGAAAGTTGTATATATATATATATATATACTAGTGGGGCGCCGGCCCCCTACTCGCTCCGCTCGTCAACCCCCCATCATACCGTACATAATCTAAATTTCTAATAATCAATTTTTATATATTCGTTTTGTACCCTCAACTTATTTACATTTATGTAAAACTTTTGAGAATCATTGAAAATTGTTTAAGTAAATAAAATTTAATATTCAATCGATAAATATTAATAGTTTTCTACATTACTTAGCAT
>JAPYZA010007446.1:0-20424 GCA_030522685.1 Eupelmus azureus | reverse complement strand
TGACAAATTTTAAAACCGTATTTGTGTTTAATAAAAAAATATTAGTTTCTGTAACCAGATCTCTAAATTTTAACGTTATCAAAAATTTCAAAAGTATCTTTTGTTGTCAACTAGTGTTACGCAGAATATCAAGTAAAAATTTTAGTTTTCAAATTTGAACCAGCATATTTCTGTCATTTCTAAAATAACTTAATCTTGTCATTACTTTCGCTCACACAGAGACCCGAAATTCAAAAAAATATTGCGGCCATTGTGCTACGTTGTAACATATCCAGTTACACAAAGAAATCGGCGAGTGCACGACACTGTACCAGTCGGATTCGCCCTGCGGCCATCGCGTCCATATATATTACTTTATTCCAGCCGCGACGCCGTAATGTAATTGAAGCATCAAAAATTCAATAAAAGAAGCTTTTTTCCATTCCGAGCCGAATGCACTTGTAACCGGGCTACACCGACCCAGAAAGCGTAGAGTCGGACCCGCCCGCAAAATACGGTCAATTATTCGGCGCCAGGTATATGTGCGCTCCTCTTTTTGCCCCCTCGGGCTTGGCGGTGGCAATAATTGCGAGAATCAACAGCAATCCATTTTGAAAGTTTAATAAAGACAATCGCGGGGAATCTGCTCACGGGCGCGCTCGAGCTAGCCCAGCTAGAAAGGCTATATAGCCGCTACCGCTGCTGGCTAGGTATATATACATATATATACATACCTAGAGCGCGAGGCCCGATTAAATTCCACGCTCGGAGCTAAGTCATTAACTTCGCGTGTTACACCCTCGTGTTCGCGGAGGCCGGCTCCCCCCACCCTCTAGCTTTCTCTCTCTCTCTCTCTTCCTCGCGGAAGAAGCAGACCTCACCCCCCTCCCACTCGATAAGCCGACGTAATTTCACCGTACCGGCATAAGATATGCCCGAAAATTACTTTCAGGCGAAAGCGAGTTGGAGGGGGGAGGGTAAGAGCACAGGCAACTGCAATACCTAAAAAGGGACTGTGAGCGCGCAAAAGCGCCAATTCGAGAGCACTGGAAAACGGAGATTTCGATGTAGCGCGGTGCTTTAGTTTCTGTTTTTTTTTTCTTTTGTGTGTGTGTTGGCGGCGGTCGATAGTGTAAACACTATGCGCGGAACGAAATGACCGGTGGTCGAATAAAATAAATTATTGCGCCGTGTCTGTTGTTGATCGTTGCAAATATTTTAATCTTGATATTTATTATCTTAAAGTTTTGAAAGGAGACTAATAAAAAATTTTTAATTCGATGAATTTTTTAAAGGCTTAAAATATTAACTTAAAAGAACGGTAAGAGTTACATGCTGTCCAGGGACTACTATGAAACAAAACTAAACTATTTCGTTTTATTTTTTTCCTTATTTGCAAAGTTTACTATTATTTTTTAATAATTTTGTTACTTCTCCCTTGTTGGAGTTCTGAAAAATAAAATTTGAACTAAAAGAACAAAAAAATACTAAAAGCCAGAAAAAAAAACAATATTACTTTTTTATCTAGTTTTGCTGTTGGACAAATCCCTGGTGCTACGAGAAAACTCGAGCGAGTATAAGCAAAGAGCTAGAGCAGACAGAGCGTTCCTGCAGAAATTGCAGTAATAAGAAGCGAAAGTAGTATTAATTGAACGCTGTAAAAATGGTCTAAAGTCTAGGGTGAAAGCAAGCGAGAGGGGAGATAAAGAAGAAAATGATAAAGGGAGCGGAAGGAAGGAAGGAGAGGGCCGGGTGGGGGCGGGAGGGGGGGGGGGTAGCGGTGGGGGGAGAATTATGAAAGGCGGTGCTAATAAGGGAGGAGGTGCAGAGAGTACGTGAGCTTGAGGGCAGCGAGCAAGAAGGAGGAGGATAGATAGAAAGCGAGAGCGCGCGAGAAATAGAAGAGCGTTTGCCGGCTATTATATGGCACTAGCTGCCGCAAAACTTGGAGAAACTTATGAAAGTGGGATTGGGTTCGAGAGCGCGGTGGCAAACGCGCCGGAAGTGCGCCGCTGGCCCGTAGCTTCCCTCGTGCTCCTGCGCAGGCAAGAAAGAGAGAGAGGCGCTGAATTTTCTCTTCGGCGGCGCTGCTCGAAGGGGACAAAACGGGAGGCTAGACACTGGCTAGGATACAGCGAAACATATTAGGCTCTAACGACACGTTCGCGAATTGCTTTCGAGTTTCGCTCGGGCCGGCGTAGTTGGCCACATTAAACTCGGAGCAAGCCTATATCTCTCGGCGCCCGCTTACTTTTCTCTATCTCGCTTTTCTTCCTCCTCTTCTTGATTCTCGTTTTACGCGCCGAGTAGCGAGGTATAACGCCAGGATTGAACTATCAGAACTTTTTAGTTTATGTTGCGGCTGAACGAACTTTCACGCTGAGGGATTCCGAGGCGCGCCCAGGCCAACGGAACTTTATTATACTTTATCATTCGATTGCGAGATATTAACATAATTAAAGCAGCCGGGAAGAATCTTTATCTGATTTAATTTCTGCTGCAAAATTTCGCTGCCCGAGTTACTTTTAACAATAGGGAGACGTCGGATTCTATTGTGATTTAATTATTCTCAAATAAGTTGTTTCAGGATTATTGTTTCCGATCTGATAAAGAGTTCAGATTGATATTAATTTATATTATATGATAATAATTATTACAATCAACAGCAGCAAGAATTAAAATAGTAAAATTAAGTTGATAATTTTCTTCAACCCAACTAAATATTCTTGTTGACTTTTGGGTTTGAACCTAATTTTCCAGAGCGACCAAGAGCAAAAGTAGCTGAAATTTCCTTTTTGAGAATTGGCTATCCACCCTATTGTAATTTACCGAGCTACTCAAATTTGCTAAAGATGCCAAAGAAAAGCAGTGCAGTTGAAAGCGCCGGCAAATTAGCATTGAAATTCCCGGCCAATAGAAAGCCCGGAGCCCGGCTCTCTATACTTATACACCTCCGCGAAATTTAATCGGGCGAGAGCTAACAAGGAGGCTGCGGCAGCACAGCGGCGGACTCTCGGCATTGTTCGTCTCGTTCGGGCCAAATATTCTCGTAAAATAATTTCGTGCCTGCGCTACGCGCGCGCGCGTTGATAATAACCCGAAACTGAAACTGTAGAGCGACTTCGTGCGGCTAAGGAAAAAGGCCTAGCCGAGAGAGGAGAAAGACTCGTAAAATAAGCATCGGACTCCACTGCGGAGGAGCTGGATCTCCGCAAGCTCTCTCGGAAAAACTTTTCTCTTCGCTCCGAAGCGCGTTAATCTAAGATCCCTCTTTCGTTTTTCTTTTCTTTCGGGGAAAGAAGCGTGGTGGGAGGGGGACAAGGCTAGCAAGAGAGAGAGGCAACTGTCGTCTGTAAAGTAGAATCGCCGAAGCCGTTCGACCCGAGGAGAGAGAAGAATCCTTCCTCTTCCTTCCCCGGCACGCTCTTCTTTCTCTTCTCTATCTTGGCAAGAGGAAAAAAAAGTTGTCTGCGCGCTCGCTCGAATTGCCAGCGCGCAAGCGCGCATCCCCGGACGGAGGATGAAAATCTAACAGGCGCAATGCAATTTTACTTAAACTTTCACTGTGGAAGAATCTCCTCTTTTATTGCTTTTACGATCTGATCTTTTTTTTTGCAACTGCAGCTGAATGTCTCTCGGTGACAAATTTTTCACAGTCGGAGGGTAATTTTCACGTAAATTTGCACTATTTTTAACGGGTCTTCGATGATGGAATCTCATAATTTCTTCATAATAAAAACATAAAATTACAATCAGAGAGGTAAATCATTAAAAAGCATCACGCGTTCTTTTATTTAATTGTATTTTCATATCTTACCGAAGCGGTTGAGAAAATAACTTTCTTAATTCAAACCGATGGCTATGATGCGAACGGGGTCAAGACGGCGGCCCCCGGGGGCTTGTACGTACACGAAAAAGAAGCGAGTAATAATCCCCGGGATCGCAAGAAGAAGACGCCGAATGAAATTAAAAACGAAAGCTCGAGAGAGATAAAAATCGAGCGCGATTCTCTTAGCGCAATAACAGGGCCCTGCTCTAAAGAAAAAGAATAAAGGGGGCGAGAAAAATGGCGAGATACGGCTGCCGCGGATGTGTTCAAAGCATAATTACTGCGGCTGCGGCTAAGAACTCTGTGTAAACGAATTAAGATGCGCGGCACGTCGCCTGGGCCCCTCCGCGGAAAGCCAATCTTCGCGGGCGTTGGACAAGTGCCACCGGTAAAATTGAACCATCGCGCGCGCGTTGGACTTCTTCTCTTGACCCGTGCTCGGAATTCATCGGCGGTAGCCGCGCCGCAGCATTGAGATATTGATTTGCGAAAGCAGCCCTCCCCCTCGCCCTGGAGGCGGCATCCTTTTTCTTTTCAGACCGGTGGAAAATTTTTTTCCATTTAGCAGCGAGCGAACGAGCACTGCTGTAGCTTATTTCCGGAGCTTTATTTTATATATCCTCTCGCGGGTGTGAGATTGTGATTCTGTGTACGTAGGCGAGGAAGCGGTCGGGAGAATTAAAGATTTTTCCAGCTGATTTTTTGCTATTTGGAACAAGACGCGTTGTGGCTTATTTATTCTCTTGAAAAAAGCTTGATTGCTTTTATTATATTGCGGTGGAAATTGGTATGAGAGGTTTCGTTTTTTTTTTAATGTTATCTTGTTTTATTCACAATTTCAGTTACTCTGACTTTTGATTGATAGGATAGTATTAGTGAATTAGCACTGTATGATATGAATGTTTTTTTAAACAACAAAATTTAGCACACTAAAAATATTTTTTTCAATGTAAACGTGTATAGTTTACATGACAATCATAATTAGAAGCTGCATGAACGCACGTAAAAAATTTTTCATATTCTATGAACACAATTATTCACTTTTATTCTCTCTTATACTCAAGAAAACCATCACAATATTTCATACATTTATAAATTAACACAAGTGTTCCGGAAACTTTGAAAAAAAAAGTGTCACACCCACCCCATTATATAAATAAAGCTGCTGGAATGGCTCGGCGCATAGCAGCCCAGGCGATCGGTAATTCTCGCCCGAGTGTCCCATTTAAAATATGCGCCATCCAAAACGGAGCGCGATTTCCAGGGTATATTGCGCGCATAGTTGCAGCGTGCGCGAATAATATGTTTCGCCCGCCCGCGCGAGGAATGAGCGTGGGTGGGGGGAAAAACGAGAAAAGAGGGGGAGAGGGGGGTAGGGCGAGGAAAGAAATAAGAGAGCAAAAAATATGATGTGCCTCGTAAGCAATTTAAAGCTCAAGGACGAATTGCTAGAGATTCCGGTCTCGCTCTTGCACTCGGTGGCGTGAGAAACGAGGCTCCCGGTGGCTCGTCGTATAAAGTCTAGAAGCGTATATTTCCGGGAAATAAAGTAAAATGGCAAACGTAGCGTGAAACGGCCGGCGCGCCGCCGCCACATGTACTCTGCTGCGCTTTGCTCCTCGCAGGACCCCTGATACACGTATATAGGCCCTCTCCTCGAGTATCCGTATATATACGTGCGAGGCTCGGGCTCTCGTGAAATACATTTTTCCGTATTGTTTTACCTTTTCCTTACCCTCCATCGACTTGGCCCATCTGATTTTCCTCCTCTCTATCTTTTCCTCTCGTATTGCCGACGTAGCTCAAAGCCGACGCCAAGCCTCTATATACAGCAGAGCTATTACGAGCTGCAGCAAGAGCAAACTCACACACCCACCACCACACACTGAACAGCAAATTTCTCCCTCCGCTCGTTACGTATATTCGCATCGGCGGTGTTAGCAGAGGGGGGGGGGGGGGGGGGGGGGGGGGGGGGGCAGGAGACAGCCGCAGCGGTAGCCGGGAGATGCGTCAGGGATTATTTTCACATTGGATCCAGGACCTCGCCGGCCTCGAGATTAAGCCTCGAGCTTGGCCGAGCGCTTGCAAGCTCTCTTTTTTCGGCCCGATCCCGTCGTTGCCGGCTAACCAATCTCCCGCGATGACAGCTTCCCGAGGGCGGGGGGTATATAGGTCTGGCTTACGAGCCGGCCTTTCAGGATAATTTTTCACGTGGGAGTTGATGAATCTGGGCCGATGGGAAGTTTATCGGTCGAGATAATTTAATTGAAAAACTCCCCCGGCCGAATATCGATGTAAATCTCTCTCTCTCTCTCTCCCTCTCTGGCTCTCTGGACTGTACGTGGGAGTCCACCTCACGGCTAATCGGTTTAAGAGGAAAAGCTTATACAAGTGCTCGCTTAATTCATCATTTAATACGATCCTCCTGTAGCTGGCGTTTAAAATGTAATAATGTTCGGGACCCTATTTATTGTAACAGAGGATTATAATGTCCTATTATTATCAGTATAATTTTCGTTTTATCACGCCCGTATTTCTCGGAATCACTCGATAAATCGCTCTTCCATGCGGGCGGAGAAATCAAATAGGACTGTTAAATTGCTGTTCATTGTTGGGCCGACATTTGCAAGCGACGCGACGTGTCGCATCTAGTTGACGTCGTGCCATATCGCCGCTACGACATACTTACCACGTTGTATTACGCGAGAATCCGTTGTTGGGTTTCCCGCAAATGTGCTTGGATACTACCCTACTCTGATGTTTTGACGCTTGCATTACAGCCGCAGTTCGCGATTTGTTGGCCAACTCAAACTTCTAATTCTTTCGAATCTGTTCTCGACATCAGTCATTAATTTCATTTCGATCGGTTAAATTTCATCCCCTGGCTAAACAGCCAGAGCCCCACCAGCCGAAACCCGCAGTCTTGTTTACGCAACGAGTGCCGGCACTCGCCTGAAAGTTACCAACGTCTACATCACGTTTTCCGTCCTGACACATCTCCGCGGCTTCGCAGCGCTACCTCCCTTAAAGCTCTCTTTCACTCCGCGCTCTTCGTCTTCCCCTTCCCAGCCAAGCGGGCGCGAGTGCGTGCAGCACTCGATTTTCCTTTCTCTCTCGCTCGCTCGCCCAGCCAAAGACGTACACCCGGGCATCCTCTAACGGTCCGGCAAACGAGATCCCTAACTTTCGTTGGAGAGAGCAGAGCGGCCAGCGCGAATTTATTATTCCGCGTACACACACACACGCGCGCGCGCGTGCTCGCAGCAGCGGCTGGTTTTGCGGTAACCCTCGTCCACTTTAACACGATTACTGGACGCGCAAAGAGGGAGCCGTCTCGGAGGAGGAGGCCGCGTCGAGGGCTTTCTCTGGATATCTCGCTCCCGCACGCTCTAGCAGAGCGGCCGCAACAGAGAGAATGGAGGACTACCTTAATTCGACGTGCTGCAAAAAGAATCTCCCGAGCGAGCTTTTGTTTGCTCGCCACGCTAATTGATGAATTTTGAAAGGGTGGCTGGGATGCGGTTGGGTTGTTGCCCTCTAAAGTACGTTTAGGGTTTTCAGAATTTTGAGCAAAAAAGAGGAAATGTAATGGCGCCTTGGTTCTTTCTTCACTTGATTTCTTCGCAGACCGAAACTAAGAATCACAATATCTCTTTGATATGTATATTTCGTATACTCAGATCCACGTGTCTCCTCGAACCCAATACTCACGCCCTTCCATTTATTCTCTCCCTTACGCGGTGAGCCACTAACTCATCGTTTATTCCTTAAGAGAAACCCCGATATTTTTATAACGGCTCAGCTTAAAAGTATATTCCCCCTCTCCCTCCCTCCCAGAGGATCAGATCATCCGACGAGGTTCGTCATTTATCACCGTGTACAAGAGCGATACAGCCGAAATCGAACCTCACACACACACAGACTGGCCGCATTTTCGACGAATCACGCTCGTAACGAGGAGACTCCTTCCGCCTTCTTCCGACACGCACATAATACACGGCGAGCTTTATCCGTCTCGACAGCATAATACGATCATCCGATCGGTGTTCGCTTGGATATGATGAATCGCGCGGCTACGAGACGAGCTTGCCGTCTCCTCAGAGCGCGAGTATTTCCGCGTTAAATTTTTATTTGCCAGAGTTTTAAGACCGCCGTGCCGCCGACTCGTCTCGATGGATTTCGCCTTCTCCGCGTGCGTCTCTACGCCGCAATATCGATGGGATTGAAATGCCTTCTTTCTCTCTCTCTCTTCGTTTACTTCAAATAAAAATTATGTGATAGCACTTTCAATTTTCCATAACCGCCTTACGGATATATCATCCTCTCTCGCACTTGAAGCTCAAATATATTTATAGCCCAGCCCGCCGCGTGCATTTCGCGCAAATTTTCATCTGCGCGCATAGATACACTCGGGCTGGCTGCGTACGTGCGGCCCGTAGCTTATCTCTCGCCTGGGACACGATGCTTGCAATATGTAAGTTCGACGTTTTCTTCCAGCGCTCTTTTACGTTCGTGTTGCGCCTCCCAATACGCACGCTCCTTCCCCCTGCTTGCGTACAAGTCGGCGCCTTCCTACCTTCATCCTTTCGCGATGTGTTCCAAGTCGTCGTCGTTTTGCTTCTTATACCCTGGCTGCCGCGCGCTAGCTAGTCCTGCCGGTCCTTTATTTCTCGAAAACTTTTTAATCCCACTCTGCACGCGCGGCCGGAATCCCCGAGTCGTCGTCGTCGATCGTCCAGACTACGACGAGAGGCGAGCGCACGCCGGCGAAGCGTAAAAAAGGGGCGAGGCGCATTCAAATACGAGGAGGAAAATCGACAGTTCGGAAGAAATAAGTCTCCTCGCTCGCGCATAAGAAGCCCGAGGAAGGTGGAGGAGGCCAGAGCGAGCGAAAGAGAGGGACTAGAGAGAGTCGCTGATAAAAAAGGATAAGAAAAGGAATAGCGTGCGAAGGGGGAGAGCAGCGTTTCTCCAGTTTATTTTTTTTTCTTCCTCTCTTTTCGTCGGGAATCCCACGTTAGCCTTTTGCCGCTCGCTCCCTTCCCTGCTTCTTCTCGTAAAACGAAGAAGGCAAAAAGTCAAGTCGGCGGCGGGGCGGTGAGAAGAGACTGCATTGCGCCGTCACGTCCCACGGGACTTCGGGTCCGTTTCCATGAGCTCAACTCCTCCCCTCCCCCCTCAGGTTCCGTTCCGTTCCAAGATGGTTCATTAGTTGTCGCATTGCAGGACCTTACCTACACGCGAGCGCGAACTCATTCTCCGACGGTTAGAGACCCCCTCGAAAAACAAGCTTTCTCACGTGTGTGTATGTGTCTGTGTGTGTGTGTGTGTGTGTGTGTTTTGCCGAGTGCGGCTCCCGTTGGTCCTCTTGGCTGCCAAACCAGACCGAGGTCCTTTGAAAGCGAGGAGAGGGAGTAGAAGCTCGGTACGTCGCGCGTCCTCGAGAGTCCGGGAATAGCAATGAAGGATATTTCAGCCAGTCAAGCGTGTCTGCTGGGATTTCCCGAAATCCCTGTTTTGGATGTGTCCTCTCTCACTCTCAGCCTCGCGCGGCCCCGCGCGCCTTCGCATTCTCATATATTTTCGGGCTTTCTGTCTCTCCGCCTCTATCGCGCGCCCCAGCTCGAGCCTCAATTTCTCTTCTTCTACCTACTCCATTTACTTCTGCACTCTTATTCTTCGATATTCTCGTTTTTCCCTACGCGACACACACACACACGCACGCACACACACACCGACTTCCTCCTCCAAATCCCCTTGTACCTCGGCCGCTCCCTTCCTCTTCTTCTTGTTTTAAAGGTCCTTATCCCGAAGCGACTGCAGCGGTGCTGTATATCCTTCGCGGCGCGTGTAACTTCTTGTGCAGCGCCGAGGATTACCGGGGAGGAGGAGCCGCAGGAGAATCGAGCTTGCTGTATACCGCAGTGCGCCCGCCACTGCTGACTGAGCCCACGTGGAACTATTACCGCTCCTAAATCGACTGGAACGCATTCAGGCTCTCTCGCTCGACGTGCATTTCCCTCCTCGAGAACACTGACTGGAGAATACCGATCGATTTGTGCCCTCCCCCGCCAGACTCGCCTCTACATGCCCCCTTTCCTCCCCATTACGCGTGCCCGCGAGAATAAGAAGTTCGAAGGGTATACTCTCCTCCTCGAGCGACATGTGTTGTTCCCTTATGTGCGTGGACCCGCACGCGCGCGCCGACGTCTTGCGGATTTCGGTATTGAAAAGTTTCTTTTCAATCTTCTTGGCCGCGAAAAAAAAGTGAAATAAAATAAGAAACACTTTATGTACTTTTCGAAGCGTGATTTTCGGGTGGCAGCCAGAAAGAGGAGAGAGAAAGAGTTAAGTCGAGCGATGCGCAATAGCGTGGAGTACGCGTACTCCTTGAGTTTCGAGTTTGCGTCGACTATAAAATCTTTGGAGAGAGGATGGGGTATGCGCACAACTTTTAGAAGCATGAAGTCAATATGTTTGGAAGTTTGGGGTTACACTGGATGAATTAATAATGCTTAGCCAATTACCAGTCGCTGTGCCGTTAACGATTCATTGAACGAGCATGTTGCAACAATGCTGATCCGCGCATTGAATCGAGCCAATCGATTGTCGATAATCCACTGTTGAATTCGTATCAACGCAAATGATGGAAGTCAAATACCGAGACAAGTCTAAACTGTGTAATACCAAAGCAATACATAGCCTCTCAGCCCATTGTGCTCCCGGAAAATCCACTTCCAACAAGCCAGATATCGCCGATAAATTCGAAAAAACAGTATTGCTTGCTTACGTACGTTATCGAAACAAGCCCCGGAGTCAGTAATACAAGCGATAACGAGGCGGACGATTTATCGCCCAGCAGCCGCGCAACTTTTCCCGAAAGAATCGATGTCGCGCGCGAAAGATCTGAAAAGTGATTGGCAGCAGAATGCGCCGAAGATAAGAAGAGCGGAATGAAGCGCGCGCACGCGGCCGAAAGAGCAGTAAAAAGAGAGAGAGAAAGATAGCGCGCGAGACAAAGTTTAAAGTTGAAGGCAAAGCAGCGGGGGCGGAGGAGAGACCGAAAGATCTGTACAGCGCGCGTTACTCCGGCGGATTTCGATCTCGAACTTACGACGCGAATTCGATCAGACATTTGCCACGACTAGAAGTTAATCAAAACTCGGCGGCCTCCCCCTTCGCACTTCGGGGCGCAAAGTTCGCGCGTATACCTTCTTGTCCTCTTTGTCGGAAGTACAAGATGGAGGGAGCATCTGGCGCGAAAGTGGATTCGGTTCTCGGGGCAGCGGCGGCTTCTCTCCCCTACCCTAGGCCGCCCGCCCCCTCGTCTCGAGTTTAACCGCGCCGCAACAACTCGCTGTTTCGCCGATGCGAATTTCGACGTGTACACACGTGGGGGGCGCTTATTATATGTACGTATAGATATGGATGTGTGTGCAACAGCGCGGCAAAGAAACATCTGCAGCCGCCGCGGAACTTTTCGGTCAGTCTTAACTATTTTCTCCAAATTGATTTTACCCCTTTTACTTTGTCTCAAGTTTGGCGGCTGGCTCCTCTCCTGCAGCCGCGTGTAACTTTCTTAATAATTTCCTTATAAACTTCTTTCGCGCTCCTCCCTTTTTTTGATAAATAATTCAGCGCGAGAGAGCCTCAAAAGCGCCGCAGCCAGCCAGCGCGAGCCGGAAGTTTTCCTATAAAATTAAACCCTTCGAGCCGCCGCAGCCTCGTAAACGTTAAGTATTTACTCGAGAGGCATCGCAGGCAGTTCGAATTTTAACTTCTTCAAGATTTCATAAATTTCGGATAGCGCCGAGGCCCGAGCGAAAAAAGAAGCTAAGAAGCCGGTCCGATCGCCGTCTCCTTCTCCTGCGCGAGCGAGACACTATATCCAATCGAAACGTCGTAAAGCCTGGTCGTCGCGGAAGAAAAAGTCGCTTTCATCGAGTCGCCTTTCCTCAAGTTTGTACGTCTACGTAGGAACAACAGGACTCGCACACAGCCCGCGGAAAATCAATCTTATTTCTCCGCGCGACTTTCATTCGGTTTTATGTACGGATGAGAGCGCGGGCGCTTGCACTTTCTTAATTTCTCAGCGGGACAATCGACCTAGCGTGATAATTTAATCCAAAGCGGGAGCTTCGGAACGGAGAAGTTTACCGGGCGCGGGAGAGCCGGTATATAGAGAGCCGAGGCTCCCTAACTCTTGGCCTTTCCGACGCCACTTCCTCTCCGGTGCTCGCGCCGCCGGAAAAGAAACTCGTTGCAGCAGCCCACCCCGCCTGCGAGCTTCCGCTAAATAGATCTCCCAGCCTGATTGTTACGATTGCGCTCTGGATTTAGAGGGCTTAATTTCATTTTTAGTCCCTGCGAGCTTTGGCAAGTGCCGAGGCTGGGTTTTCGCGCTGATGAGGATTATAGGAAAATAATTGTTGGTTTTGTTTTTCTGGTTTTGTTTGGAGGGGGTGGTTTAAGGTAGATTTTCTGGGCATGATCTAGTGTGTTTTTATGAAGCTTTATTTTACTATTTTAGATGATATTTTACAGTCTGGGAGGCTTTTAACGAAATTTTTTTTTATCAACTGTTACTTTGAATTGTAGTTTGACTGGCATACTGGATTTCGTATTATAAATTATTACAAATTCTAGCGTAATTTGGACGCTTTTCATATAAATTTTAATAACTGTCGGTAAAAGTTAAGCTTGATTTCAGGGTGAAGTTTACTAAATAATATAAACGTAAAATGATCCTGGCATAAGTTTAAAAGTTTACTTGAAGTGCAATGCTCCAAAATTAATGTGGATTTTATGATGAATTCTAATAAAAAATTCGTTTAGTGTGTGAATTATTTATCAAAGAAAAAATGTGCAATTTTTAAAGTTATTTTCGAAAAATTTATTGAATCGTTCAGCTGTTCAAAGTTTATTTAGTTATACAAACCTTCCCTTCATTCATAAAGTAGGGTAATTCATTAATTGGATTGATAAAACGTTCTATTCCCGCACTAAAAACATTTGCTCTCTCAAATTAGGACAAGCAAGAGTACTTTCGATAAATTTAATTAAAAAGTTTTTCGAATCATAATGTAGCCTCCCAATGCATTTTTCCCCCTCGCGAAGCTTCGGTTCGCAATCAATTAACGCCCGGTGAATCACAAAATGAAATAAAATCAGCAATTTACTTAAGCGCGATTCCGCTGGCTGCTCAAATGTAATTAACGCAGTCCAATCTTTGTCTTTCGGCGGGCAAAGGATTTTTCCCGCGTATTTTTCATCAATAGTGTTCGCGCGCGGACTACATCTCCTTTGGAGTAAAACAACAAACTCCTTTGTTTGAAAAGGTCCTCGGGTAATGGGAAAAAATACGACGACGAGGAAAGAGCCGACGGAGGAGCCAGGGAAACTCTCCGGCTCTGCGGCCATTCTTTTCGTTTCCCTCTTTCTCTCCCTCCTCTCCCAACAGCCCTGGGCTCTCTATATTGCAAATCCGGCATTGCAGTCAAAGGAAGCGTCTTTTCTGCATACTGCCCGTACAATTATGTGCGAATCCGCGCGCGTGCGCCCCCGCCTTTACCTCCCCCAGCTCTCTAAGCACGTGACCCGGATTCTCAATCTCCTTCGCCTTTGATCCAGCTCCAAGAGACAGAGTGGTGCGCTGCCGCGCTTCGGCGTCATAACGTTATCACTACTCTCTCCCCTTCTGCGCACGCAAATATACGGCTATATAGAAGCAGGGCCTGCTCCGTTAACCCCGAGAGCGCGGGGCGCGTTTCATTAAAAAGCAATAAACCAAGCTCTGCGCGCGCGGCGCTGCTGGCATCCGAGCGTTGACCGCATTCGGCGCGCGCTGATGAACCCGCATATCGGCGAGAGCTAAGTCACACGCGCGTCCGCTCGACCGAGGGAATTTTAATTTGCCATCGGGGCTGTGCCGTCGCCGCTGCTGCCCTACTGCCGGAGCCTGCGTGCGGATATATATGAGAGCCGGGCAACAATATCGGTTCTCGCTCACACTTTGATCGAGCTATTTCTTTCTACTGTTTGCTTTGGGAAAATGCCGGGTGGTCGAGAAGCTTTTTGCGCTCATTAAGATTTAATTAAAGGCTGGGTGCTGTGCGTTTTTGTTTTTGAAATGTGGAGACTATGCGGATTATTGATTTGTTGGTTTATTGAGCGCGGTTTGAATTTACTCTTTCAGCTACTGTTGGTTAATTTTCTGCGATTTCGGTGTTTGATAGTTGGCTAGGTAATTGTGTTGCAGAAAGTTTTCAAAAATTGAAATAAAATTGTTGTAAACGTCAGTGATTGCGTTTGCATTATTCAATGATAAATGTTCAAGCAGGCGTAAATTGCAGCTATTTTTGTTTATTCCATCGACAAACTGTAAAAATTTTATATGAGAATGTTTATGGTTTGTCAGCTGGAATATAAACTTGGATTAAAGTTTATAATGTGAACAGTTTCCAGCGTTATAAAATGTTTTATCTGTAAAATCCCTTATTGTTGATAAAGTATACTTTATTTTGATGATAGCATTCAGTATCATAAAGAACGAAATACAAAACGTTATTCTAACAATAACTTCTTAAAGCCTATCCAATAAGCAGTCAATCAGACTTGATCAACTTAACAAAATAGCAGACCGTAAATATTCCATGCACGCCTATCTTCAAGCGCAATTAAAAAACGAAATCGAAGTCCTCCATTAATATTCACACTCACACTCGCAATTACAACCGGAGCGCGAGAAAAAATCAACTCTCGGCGAAATTCCAAAGTTTCCAAACTCGGCATGCTCGAAGCGTCCTCCGATTCTGGAAGCTCCTCAATAATTATCAAGAGAGCGATAATTCAATTTCCCCCTCCTCTTCCAGATGGGCACGCAAAGCGCCGAATAATAAAAAGTTTCTGCTCGCAGCTCGCGCGCCGCGGGAAGGTGGCTTAATTGTTCCTGACGGCGGAAACAGCCGCCGCGGCGCGCACGTTTATTAATCGCGCAGCCCTTCGCCGCTTGCTATTTCAGTTCAGATACTTATTATTGTCCGCCGACACTTCCTAAGAGAGTCCGGCCCGTCGCGTTTTCCCTCGGCCTTGTTCCTTTTTTCTTCGGCTCTCTCGGGCGCCTTTTTCTTCGATCCTTTATTCAACCTTCGCCTTTTCGAGATCTTCAGATTAACTAATTGCTTTAAGCTCGTTCGAGCCGTCGACGTTTTTCTCTGCCTTACTTTACCGTTAAAGTAATTATGTGAATTACTATACTTATTCCTTTTTATTTTTTTAGGTTTTATGGTATACCAATAATCGATTGTTGAATGAATAAAGTCTATAATTAATCGGCAGAAATATTTTTTCTACTGTATCAACAAACAACAATATAATTCTCTTGAACTAATTCAACATGAAAAAAAAACACGTTGAAAATTATTTTGTTTGTACTTAACGCGTTTCGTTTAAGTTGAAAAATCACAGCGACAATAATTTGAACATAGGGGAGTTATTTCCGCGGACGAGAAAAAAAGGCGGAACAAAAATGTCCTTTGGTTATGAAACTTTATTACCTCGCCGGCCGCTGTCTCTCTCTTACTCTCTCGTACTCCTGAGCGAGCGTTTATAGTCCCTAAACTCAATTCGTCGTCGTTTCCCCCTAGGCTATAAATCCAAGTTTTGAGTACATAAATTATAGAACAATCAGGCTAATAAAAGAGGCGCGCGCGCGTACGTATATAGATAAAAGGCTCTAGTATATATAAGCGCAGCTCGACTCAAGCAAAGCGAGAAGGGCGTCGTCCTGGCTTACACTAGACGGCAGCGGCGACGGCGAGCGCAAGGACTGTAAAATAGACTCTCTCTCCCTCCTTCCCTCTCTCTCTCTGTCGTGCCAGCCCTCTGCTCGAATGCTAAAATGCGTCGGACGTAGCCTCGCGAAGCCTTCCTTTCCATTCCTAATCTCCTCTCGAGACAATCGCCCCGCCGTGATAATTTAATCCCAGAAGTTACGGAATGAAAAGTTTCCTGCTGAGCAGTAGCGTGCGCCTCGGCGACAGCAGCAGCAGCAGCAGCGGCAGCCCAGTTTCTCCGCCGTCTGGTGTCCTCCCTCCTTTTCCTCTAAATACACGAGGAGAGCACTTCTTCCTTCCTCCCATTTTCCCCGGAAGCCAAACGAAAGGAATTCCACGTAGCCGTCCATCCGCGCCGCCGGCGTCCGCCCCCCAAAGCTGTTTCTGCTGCGCTCGCCAAGCTCGCGAGCTCCGGCTCTTAAGTCCCGTCGCCCCCGCCCCCCGCACGCGCGCGCGGCCCAGAGTCGATTAATAAATTCGTCCGAGTGCGCGCGAGAGCAGTACTGTTCTCGAATATTAGAATTGCTAATTCCCCGTAAACACGGGGCGACGATTCGGGGGCTATTGCGCCTCGCCTATTCGTTTCGGCTGTGTATCGCCGCTCGCTGCGTGTACACTCGGAATATTTACAGAGAACGAAAGGGATAAGGAAAAGAGAGCCGCAATTAATCAAGCAGGCATTCGGCAGGGAATCTTCGACGCTGTATATATGCGCAGAGTCGGCCGCCAACTCCGAAAACTTGACTCGCGAGACTCTCCGTCCGAGAAAACGAGGAGCATAAACAAGTCGCGTGCGAAAGAAGCGCGGGCTAATTACTCGCTCAGTCGTAGTTCAGCGCTCGTCCTCGCGTCCAAGTCGGGGGTGGGAGAGAGCCGCGCAAGAGGCAGACAAGCTCCCCGGCTGAGCTTTCTCTCTTCCCGGGAGTTTAATTAATATTTACACGGATTCGCAGCCGGCGCTAGCGAGCGACTCGTTCTCTCTCCGTCTCTAGCTCGCTCTCTCTCTGTCTGCAAAAGCGCACCGAGTCTCGCTCTCTCATGTATATGCGATGATGATCGGAGTCGAGTCGAGGATTTGACTCTTAGATTTGACTCTTCCTTTCCCGCTGCACACTTGCAGAGAGCGAAAATCCCTGCCAATCGACGCCGGCGAATGCAGTATTTAAGGTATCGAGATTCGCGCGCGCTGAGTTCGGGGAGAGAGAGAGCTGGGTTATATGGGATTTGAGAGGATCAGCGAAGTGCCGATCGCTGATGCGCCGCTGTCTGCTTCTTCCTTCGGCGATTCCATTAGTTTGTTTCGGGAAAAACGAAAATTCGTCGATCGTTGTAAGGAGGTTTGTATAATGTTGTTCTCGTATTTCTTGACTCGTTCGTGCGTTCGTTTTTTATCTGAGATCGATGGGGGTGGGTTATTGGCGGGTTAAAATCGGTGATAAAAGATGCGGTAATGAATTTCGTTGGAAAGCTTGCAGTTTTATTCCCTTGCTTCCTTTTTTTTAAGGTTTGTAACTGAAAGGAACTTTATTATAGTAGTGTTGGACATTTATTACTGTATTTATTACACCCAGCGGATGTATAGGAGGACGCAAAAGTTTATAATCATTTTATGGTCCTTTTATGATTTTAAAACGTTTACATTTATAGCTTACGAACGGTTTCATATTTTTTATATTTTTGTTTGCAGATCGATATTATTAATAGATTAATAGATATTATTAATAAAAAAGACAGATTATTTGAAAGTTTAAATACGATAATTCCTTTACTTTGATGCGATTATATCCACTAAAGCGTAATGTTTAAATTATTTTAACGAAGTGACGACCATAAATATATAAATAGGTCAATGCTACATTATTGAATTATTATCAATAAATGGCAATTAGATAAAATGATAGAGTTAGTATTAATAAAATGTTATTATAATACCGCTTCTATAGATTTCCAATATTCTGTCAATACGATTGAACTAAAATAATAATCGTTTATCAGAATTTATGAAGTTTAAAGGCATAATATATTTAAAAAGTATTAAAATTAAATATATTCAATACATTTTTAACTATGCAGAAATCTACCTGTTTAATGTTCTTGCGACATATCTAACAGAAATGACAACTTAATAATGAATTATATTACAATTTTGTGTCAAAATGAATAACAGATCGTATGTTACATTTAAACCGGTATATTTTAACACAAAAATATTTGAATAATACGCATTTTTAATCACAAATCTTTAGTTCAATTTAAAATTTGAAGAACAAAATCTTGGAACAAAAATTCTCTAAATTACAGTCAAATTACGCAAGAACGCAAAAAAATTTAAAGTGCACAATGATACCTAGAATATGAAGGTAATCTTTAATGAACATATTTTGTTACCTAATTATGAAACTCTAACAAAACTTAACTTTAATAAAACGAACAATCGTGTAATCCGCTTAATTTCAAAGAAAATCACCCAAGGCACATAATGCCGGAAAAATAAAAGCAAAACCCTTCTCCAGTAATGCATAAACGCTACCGAGGCGCGCACTTGCGCACGGTAACCGGCAATCAAGAAGTAGTAGCTCCCACCCGCAGCTCGGCTAAGTAGTTGGGGCCGATTTTTAGTCGGACGATCGCCGCGAACATCGGGCAAACGATACGGCGCGGTGGGCGAGCTGGTCGTTTGAAGTCCTTGATTATATCCTCGGTATAATTAGGAGCTAGGTAGAAGCTACTCGGCGACGACGTCGTCGAGGTAACCAAGGGAGGATTAAGTTTTCAGGTACCGCGAGGCGCGCGTGTAAGATCGGCTTTACGTTAACGCGCAGCCGGCGATAATTAACGAGAGAGCGAGCGAGAGAGAGAGTGCCGGAGCCTCTAATCAGACGTACCTTCTGATTGGCTAGCCTAGCTGCTACGACGGTCTACGTCAGAGCGAGCTTTCTGCAAACACGGAGCCCTAATTTGAACGTGTCGGGGATCGCTGATACAACTGGCGCTAATCATCATGGATATGCGAGTGACTTTATCGCCCGATGCGCTCGGGACGCCTCGCCTTTGCTCGCAACCTATAGCTAGAGCGCCCCATTCTGGGGCGGATGTACACGAGGGCTGTACAGACACGCACGGACCGAGGGTGCCGCCAGCGGCGTGTTAGGATCGTGCGTGCGAGCTCCTCGGAGAGCTAGCTCGAAGGGCTCTCTGTCTCTCTCTGGCCTCCTAAAATGACAGTCGGTGTTGAATTATTCCGATACCGGATGGCTTTCTGTTCTGGAAATCCGCTGATTGAGAAGCTCTCTAGTTGAATTACTTTTTGCTCGACGCGTGTGTATTTAGATTTGCTCGAAAGTCATCTGTTGTATTAATTTTGGCTGATTTATTAGCTGTAGTTGGGTGCGCTAGTGGATCATATTTCAGTTTAGGAAACAGTTTACCAGCTCGATAGCCCCATCAAGTATTGCTCAATACCGTGGCTGCCCTGATTAAGCTATAATCGTAAACTTGCGGATAATTTATCTCTGGAATTTTATTGGCGTATTTTCTCGTGTATCAAAATATGTAAGACTAGCATTTAATCGGGTTTTAATAAACAATAACACTTTTTTAATTTAACTTAGCCTCTCACTTTTCACGAGATTCATACACAAATAAAATTTTTAGAACTTTAAGGAACGAGCCTTTTCGGTAGTAAGGAGCGCATGAATTTTTAACGGTACATCAGTCTGCTAGCTCGCTTACACCATAAAAGTACATTGTGATGCCGCGGCGAAAGGAGAAGGGGGGCCACGTCTGGGCCAGCCAGCTATGTCTGGAGGGCAGCGCGCTCGAGTTTATATTCATAAATTGAACCGCGTCACGATGTACATTTCCAGCGCGCCGGCGAATGATTCGGCCGTTATGCCAGCGCCGCCGACTCTGGATCAGCTGACAAAAGGAGCCCGCCGCTCTCGCGCTCTCGAAACTTTATGTTTCGTGCGGACATAAAATCCACCTCCTCCCCCCCAAGGCTTCTTCTCTCTCAGACGCTCGCATAAAGTTCGCGCGGAAGGATGTGCGCGTTATTGCCGACGCCGCCAGTAGTGTGTTGTAACCGCCCCCTCTGCGACGTCTGCGGCGCGATGAGCGAGCGCAAACAATATTGCAGGAACGTCGCGGCGCGAAGACGAATGAGAAATCGATTGCGCGAGAGCGAGCAAGAGAGAGAGAGGAGCGATTCGCGTTAAGGGAGCCCCGGCATTTGGCAATCCTCCCGCTCGTTCGCCAACTTGCGAGATGAGAATCGTGAGTAGACTCCCAGACCAGGATCATCGATGCAAGGAACATCCTCTAGCGTCTCTCTCTCTCTCTCCCTCCCTCTCTCTTTCTCGCTCTCGTGCGCGCCAATTTTCCACGCGCGGCGACCGCGTTCGCCTTTCCCCTGTTCTCGCCGCTTGAATTATTATTGTAATCAGAAGCTCATCACCTGGGTAATTCTCGACGATTTGCGCCCGCTGGAGAATGGCCGGCTTTCGCCTCTTCCCTTCTTGGTTTATTCATGTTTAGCGCCCGGGCTCTGCGTAAGAGGAGTAAGAAGCTTTTTTGTTCAAACGAGGAGAATCGATTATTCTGCGCTGAACGGTTGGGTGTTTTAACAAACAGTTTTTTAGCTGTTTTCGAGTGAGTTCTGTGGCTGGGTGATAAATTTGAAGATTAAAGTTGGGTTATAAAATAAATGTTGTTAAGTGGAGTTTCGAAACTTGATGGAAATCCGTACACTGCCTTTACAGTTTTCAATTTCAGTTTTCAATA
>JAPYZA010007445.1:0-18486 GCA_030522685.1 Eupelmus azureus | reverse complement strand
CATGAAAATTTGAAAATATAGATCAACAATTAATTATTATAAATAATGCTGAAGCCAATAGAACAAGGAACGTTTTTTGTACTGATTCCCCTTAATGTACAAATATAGGGGAGACCTGGGCAAGATGAATCTACCCAGCTAGACGGACATAGGTTACTTTTCGGCATATACTGAGAAGGAAATAGATAAGTGACTGCGCTCTATGATGGTGACGCCACCTCGATAGCGAGCAGTCATTGCAGGGCGATAAAGGAGACAGTGCCTTCTAAACTAGCCTATATCCGACTTACGCTATAGGTTCATCTTACACGGTTCTTCCCTATACCGACTCAGTCACCGTACTGGACAGCCTGCAAAATTGTAAAATGGATATTAGAATTAACCCGCACTTGCTCGATATAATACAAAAATATCTAGACTTCCAGGCGAACAAAAACGAAAGAACGCTCTTTACACTGTTATCTCATCACTCTTCAAAGCAGCGTGAGAGAGTATAAAATTACAAATACGTTTGCCAGCGGAGCAACTCTTTAAAATTTCTTTAAATTGTACTATTTTACTATAACAGATATCTTAAGTTTTTTGATGTGTAATATTTTATTTTTGTAATTTAATATTACAAATTAATATTTTGGATTTGGAAAAGTTTAAAAGGAAGTCGAAGCGCTGTTTTGAAATTTTGATTTATCAATGTGCCGACAAATCTTAGAGGCACCTTATATATTGAATAGAAATACTAATAGATACGATAGTAAAAAAAATAAGAGTGTAGGAGAATTGGTTTAAAGTATCCATTTCACATATCAGTGAAATCAAACGAGAAGATATAAGAAAAAAATAATAAACAGACAAAATAAATAAATAAAACTGCAAAACTAAACAAAATCGAAAATTTAATGAAGAGGCAATTATCATCCTATAAATATTTTTTTTTATATGTAGTTGAAAAAGTTTTGAGTGAGTAAAAGTACTTTGCTTATCTAAAAAACAATAAAGAATGATGAAATGTAAAAATGAAAAAATATTCTATTACGAAAACAAAGAAAAAATTCTTGCTATCTAATTTCTTTTATTGGATTTATATCTCGCAGATGTGGTATGATTGGATTTTACACTAACAAAACTACAATAAATAAACATAAACTTCTGAAAGCCAAAAAATATTATACAGATATTTAGATTCATAGTCAACGAGATTATGAAGATAGAAAACAAAAATGTATTCTTATTTACCCAATGATAAGAGGGCGCGTGCATGTGAAGTGGATACGAGCACGGTAGGTCCTCCTTTTGCCTCAAGCTTTCAAAAATCGGCATCAGCTGGTTCATAAATTCTTCCGCTACATCACAACCAATGTATAAAAAAATGGTTTTTGTTACTGACTGAAATAGCTATCATTTTGTACATCTCACTGAAAATTCTGTATTTGAATTTTTTTCATAAACCTCGTTAATAAAGTTTTCTGTTCAAAATATGTAAGTTTAATTTAAGAAAATACAAATAATAGTTATTTTTCATTATGAAATATCACATCTCCTGAGGTATATACACATGTTGAACAAAGTTTTAGAAATATCGCTTCATTTTCCAACTGGTTCCTTGACTATTTTTGATGATTTTCATTGTGTATCCTAATCGATAATATGTTTGGTATTTTCTTTAGTTACGTGCAGCTTTTACAATATAGAAATAAAATTTTTGAATTGCAGATGGAAAAAGAAAATAGAAAAAGCGTCGAAACAGCCATGACAAATGATACCCAAAAACAACAATAATAACAACGTTACAAAAATTTCAAACGCTACAATATACTACGGCATGAGCAGCATAAGCCTTTCTACTTACCATCGTTAACTCAGAAATCTATATTTATATTCATTGTACGTATTACTGAGAACTTACTTCATTTATTATGAAAGTGTCAATTAAAAGTGCAGATGTAAGAATATAAATTACTCTATGAAAATAAGGCAAAAAATCTTAACTTACACAAAAGTGCAAATTTATAATCTTGCCGTAATTTCACAGATGTAGAAGATAGAAGATATAAAATGTTAAATAAATAATAAATAAGAATTACATAAAAAATTACAAATAAAGATTGAACAAAACATTTTATAAACCAATAAGTAAAAAATCTTAAATGGCTACTTCACATGATCTATGGGTTTAAAAAAATGTTTATTAACAAATACATGAGTGTAAGAGAGAGAGAGAGAGAGAGAGAGAGAGAGAGAGAGAGAGATTTTGCGATGACTTACCTTCGTAATCGGTCCGGCTGATGACAATTGGTTACGTTGGAGAGTTGAAGTAGGGCTAGGCTTGGATCTGAAGGCCGTCATAGATTGGCTGACTCCATCCGCCAGTATAAATTGCTCCCTCAGCTCAATATTCGTTCTTCCCTTGGCTAGTTTGATGTATCGCATAGTCGTATTAATTAAAAAAGCGTAAAGTATAGATACAAAGAATTTTAGGAAATAATCAATGATATTAGTTTTTCATATAAGAGAATCTGATATAGTCCACGTAGTAATCATTTTCAAGCTATGATTTGAATCAAGTAAATAGAAATTTTCTGTTAACTAATAAGTAATTATTTTAAATTTTATATTTCATATCAAATTTTCATTGTGATATTACAGTACAAATATTCAACACTAACAACAAATATTCAGTACTAACAATAAATATTTGTAACCTATTAAATATAATATAGTAAAATAAAATAAAAAAGTAATTTTTACACTTAAAATCTCGTCAAGTTTGTAGTTATATTTATTATAGCTATCATTCAAAATATCAAAATGCATTACGAAAAAATTGCTTTTAAGGCTAAAATAAAAGTATGAAAAAGTATTTTTGTAAATAAACAATACAGTATAAACTCTAAGCTCTTTTTAAAATAATTATAAAAACATTTAAATTAAAAATTTATATTTTATAGCAAAAGCGGCTGAAGAAAAGAATATAGCGACTTACACTTAGCATACATATGGTAAATTCTATATATATATATATATATATATATATATATATATTTAGTATTTTCATACTTTTTAGGTTATTGCATGTTAGTTAAAAAGCCTTAGATGAGATCTGATGCTAAAGTTTCATTGAAAGTTAATCTGAAAGATCTATGAAAATATTAATATTACTTATTAAACATTAATTTATATCGTCATTTGTACGAATACAAATTTTTACGACAAATTATTTTTCAAGCTGCATGTATGCTCCTATTTCATTTTTAGACCGGCGGGCAATAAAAGTCCACTTTATTGACCTGAGCAATAAAGTAGATTTGCTTGACCGCAGCCTTAAATCCGAATGAAAATGAACAAAACATACATATGTTTTGATATACATAGGGGAGACCGGAGCTAAAAGTAATAGACATAAGTATTAACATTCAATTTCTAGCGACACGAACAATTCTACAGGTTTCATACTTGATTTAACGAATTTATTACAGTTCCCTCTGCGATGTAAACATATTCAATACCTCGCAGAACGTCTCAGATGAAAGATTTAGAACATAGCGGTATTTTTAGCAGTTAATAGAAAATTTTCACATACGTAATGCTTGATTTTGATGTCATACGATATAATTAATTAAATTAAAATTATTTTATATTAATCTACGTTAAAAATAAGTTATTAAAACGTATTGATATTTTAAGAATTATTTTTATAGCTCGCTTCGCTCGGGCGAAAAACGTCTCACGAGGCAAATAACCGCCTTCCACACCCGTATCGAAATGTACTATTTATCCACTTTATTTTTCAGTAATCAAATCATAAAATGGAAATTTCTTATTATTTTTGTATTTAAAAAATATAAGCAAATAATTTTTTAACATTTTGTCAAAATTTTGTTTATTATATTATGATTCGCTATTTTTATATACAGCTACAAATATATAATTGTTGTTTTTTATTAATTAAATATTAGTATTTATTATTTAATTGCATCTTTATAATAAAAAAATGAGGTGTTAATACTTACCCCGCATGCGAGGCAAAAATTAACGCGACAATATTTTTACTTAATTCCCTCCCAAAAAAACCTATTAATAATTTTAAAAAAAATCCGGTGCTAAATTATAGCTCATCGATTACATTAATATGTACAGTAGGTGATATATTCAAATTGAACTTAGATTAAAAAGCAGAGCTACTTTTTCAAAAAATGTTAACACTTGCCCCGGTCTTCCCGCAATTTGGAAATAAATAAACAACCACGGGAACCCAAAAATCTCCGACGCTAATTTATAGAATTGTCTCAAAATTGAAATGGACATTGTTTATGGCGAATACTAAAAATGTCAGAGAGATTTTTTGAAATTTTGTTCTGTAACTGTAATTATTTGTAAAATTATAAAAATTCCGATAAGAGGATAAGGTAAGGATCGCGTTTATCATATCCTACCGTTTTACTGAGCCCACGATCTTTTATTTCGAGAAAACATAAGTAAATATTATAAGATATCTTTTGATACTTTACGATTTAAAGTTGACCAAGACAGAACTCCGCAGTAATACCCACATCTACCCTAGTCTTAAAGTTATGACAAGAACAAGAATCGTAATTTTTTTCATTTTTTTGAATTTATCAATCTTTATGAATTTTTTTCTCAACGTAGGTTAAGAGACTGTCGGAGCCTTATTATACATTCTTTATTCTTGATGACATTAAACTAGTTCTGTACTTTTCATTATTTAATAACATGAGCAGCCTAGCTATTACTTTAAAATAGCCAACGAATTCACCAGATTTGTTGTAAAAATAATATACGCGCCAAAAACTTGGAAATACGTGTTAAATGGCCCGCGCTTTTGGCCGGAAGTGGCCCACTCTACGATAGGCTCCAATTCAGCGTTAGGCGCGGAGACAAAACTCGCAGCGCGTGCGAAAAGAGCTCTCTTCGGCGTACGCTCCGTAAATGTTAATCTCAATAAGCGTGAGATTAACCAAAGTGTGTCGCTATAGGCAAAAGCATCAGTATAGAATAGCGTCTAGTAAGTTATTTGTAAATCAGTTAATAAATGTTTACGTCCGCGTCATTAGTTTATAACAGAATACTTTCAGATTTAATAAAGTTGTAATAACAATAATTTCAAGTGAACTTAGAAACTGCTGCTTTATTTATAAAAACCAATTCACCGTAAAATAAATCTTCAACATACGTAACCGTTTGATTCTTAGTTTCAACGATCTTTCACTATCTGGCGTAAAATATTTCGCCTTAAATTACTACTTTTATCATTTTATTTATCGAATTTACAATTACTTTATGAGTTGAGTACCCTAGCTGTTACCATAAGGAAATAAATAGACTTGTTAAACTATGTGAGAGATTAATAATCACATAAAATATCAGGAAATACAGAGATGATCCTTGTACTGTATGGCTCCAACAGCCTTAATTTTATGGTAAAAATCGTTATAAAAAAAGTTCTTGCAAAAATTGAGTAGAATTTGACTGTATTTTTAAAAATTTCTTATATTCAATTATTTACTTAGCTCCCATTAAAGGCAGCCTATAAATAAGAATCTAATGAAGGTCGACCAGGTTAAATTCGATCTTTAAAATAATTACGAGAGATACATGAGGTGTCTTACAACAAAAACCGCCAAGTCCATTTTTTATAAAAATCAAACTAATCCGTAATTCATAAATTATATCCATTTTTTTATCTATTTTTTATTGAAAAATGTTTAAATAAATATTATTTCATATTATTACAGGACTTAAAGTTACTGTTGCAAATCAATAATCAACCAAGTCCAGAAAACGTACATATCAAAATCTGCCAAGTCCTATGTTGTTATGACTATTTCGATATACACATATGGAGATGTGTATAATAATAATAATAATAATAAAAGTAGTGATATTCGATGTACACATGTAGGAATGTGTATAATAATAATGATAACAACAACAATAATAAATGAATTCACGGAATTCCTTTGAAATACTTTGAATGAATTTTGAATCGTGAAATAATCTAGTGTTTAATCAACTGTGCTACGTTAATGTCGATTGTACTGGACATGGATGGTATGCCTATTGAAGAAGCTCCTTCTGGATGTGCAAGAGAGAAAAGAGGAAATTTTTTATTTTGGAAACAAGAGCGCCAAAAAAGAGAGGGGTGAATACATTTTTCATATTTTACTTCATAAAATAATTAATATTTACGAATTTGTAAAGTAAATAAGCAACATTGTTGGGTATCTATTTTTAGGTACTCTGATAGTCTACCTCTCAAATTACCGACTTGTCAACATCCTTCGAAATCGCCATTCTGTTGTAATAAGCTAACTTTATCGTATGTTAAAAAATTCCATTTAAATTTCTATAAGAAGGCTGATAAAAATTATCAAGACGGATTTATTCTTAAATACTGTTCTAGTAGAAACAGAGTTGAAGTTCAATAAAATGTTGTGTAGTTTCGGAGAATTCTCAGTTTTCATATTGGGAATCAATAAAAGGACTCTAAAACTAGTTTAGAAAATTGTCTAAAAATTAAACTGAGCAGTGTTTGCAATACACGCTACAAAACATCATATAGATTTATTGATATTTTCTCTCTCACTAAAATGATTTAATAAAATGATAGAATAATCAGAAAGAAGGAAACAGTCAACTTCTTTTGCCTAGTCTTTGCATGAAACTTAATAAGTGTGCACGCCTCGCAACTTGCTCCTCGAAAATGTCATTGCTATGGATTTCTCAAGGAATTATGATTTAAATTGAGATAAGTATTAATAATTTTACCTCAACTATTATTATACTATATTAGTTTACGCAAATAAATAATTACTATTTTTTTTTTTTTTTTTTTTTAATAATACTGTTTTTCTCATGTAATACCGAGAGTAAAATGGCTAGATCATTCTGAAAATTTAATGGCATTCGTATTTATATTGTATGATAATAATAATACATAAAATATTGAAACATAGTTGTTTGAAACGTAGTGGCCACTCGGTTTGAATAATACCCCAGAAAAAAAACTAAAAAAAAATTAAATTATAATATTAAATTATAATATTGCATTTAAATATTGTATTGGAAAAACATAAGCTTTAATAAATACAAATGACTAAAAGTAAAAGAGTTTAAGTAATTTTAATGGCTTTACAGATTTTTAATTATCAGACGATTTAGATAAGAGATTTCATCAGAGATTTTTTACTAGAGAGGTTTAAGGCCACTTGGTCGCCCCGAAAATATGAACCCTTCATGAAAAAAACTTTAAAAAAAATGATATTGTTAATTAACTATTGTTATTTACATATTGAAAAATTTAGATTTAACCAGAGTAAATACAATAATTAAAAAGTAATAATCATATATGTTTACATAACATTATAGTAATCCAGCAAAGAAATGATTTCCTGTTCGCTGGTCTGGCGTACTATAACTAATTTAAAACTAAGAATACATTAAGTACTGTTCTGCCATATTTGAGCACTTAGTAACATGATGCCACTAGAGCAAGTCAGCAGTTACTAATTGCACTATTGTTTAATTACATTTTTCACCATTATCTGATGAGCATAGATCTAATTATTAATAGTTTTTTTATTATAAAAAATGTTATTATTCCAATTTTTACTTAGTTTCTGTTGCACTAAATTTACTATTTTCAGCAGGGTCCAAGACAGAAAAAAAATAGTTGTTTATTTTGGACTTATTTATTTGAATCTTTGTTAATATCTATGATTATACGCTATGCAATATAATTATTTTTTAAACTGATACATAATTACTATTATTATATAATTTTGCAATAAAATATTACAGATATTTTTATTAGACTTCAAATTCATTATTATTATAAATTTAAAACCTATAATAAATAGTTTTTATGTTTTATAAGATAATCCTAACCGTGAGTTTGTGAGCAAGAAAGCGCGTGCGCTCTGTCTCTTACACATCGCAAACACAACCTTATTTCTTAACTCTTTATGTCTTTTTGCAGAAATTCTTTTATTAAGAAGCATTTAAATTTAATAAATATTTATAATTTAGTGCTTGAATTTTGTTTTACATAATAAAAACATAGCAATTTAAATGAAATATTTGACAAAAATAGATTTCAAAAATTCATCATAATTTGAGCATCTAATGATCATATTACGTCGCCTGTCAACGGAGAAAATCAACGATAATTTTTTTAAAAACATACCAAAAATTGACGATTCTACGGTAAAAATTTCTACCAGGAATGGTCTTTACATGTATGACAACTTGATACGAACAACTTACACACGAATATCCAACTAAATTTTATACTATGGGAGCCGAAAAATTATGTCAAAGTCATGATTTTAGGTTAGGAGGCGACTTCGGAGGTTAGGTTAGGTTTTATTTCGTAGTTTACAAACTACGCTTTTAATTTACAAAATTCTTTGGATATTTAAGTTTTCCACCATTTTGCTGGCCTCAAAGAATGGTGGAAGATTAAAAAATGCTAAGAATTTTGTAAATCAAAAGAGTATTTTGTAAAATACGAAACGGGACATATATGTATAGCCAAACTTCCGTAGTCGCCTTGAAACATATAAATTATTTCTTAAAGTAAAGTTACTGTTTTTAAGTAAAAATCACACTTGGGGTACAACACATTTAACACGATCAAAAAAATCTATTTTTGTTTTATTGCTTATTTTGATAAAAAATCTATCGTAGAATAAGCTCTAAAAAGTTTGTTGACCTATCTCATTTAATTTCGTTTTTATACAACTAGTGACATGCTCTTTCAACTCATTTTTTGTTAATTTTACTATTTTTGAAATTTAAAAAAAGTTTTCTAACGAAGTATAATTTTACTTTTTACTTTTTAAGCAGCATAATTATATATTTTTAACTAATTCATAAAATTTTTAATATTTTATTAATTTAAAAAAAATTTAAATTATAAAAATATATTTATTTTTTATTTTGACAGAATATTTATCGTAGAATAAGCTCCAAAAAGCTTTATATCAATATCTTCTTTTGTTTAATATTATAAAAAAAACAGTGGCACGTATTTATTCAAGTAATTTGTTTGAATTTAGATCGGCACCGTCGCGCTTGCACGATGGTTCGGTTCGTACCGTTTCATTCTGTTATCTCAGTTGCAACTGATCACATCTACAGGCGGTCGGTTTGTGATTAGTTTATTTGTTTACACTGCCAACAAAATGAACATTGATATTCGTTATGTAATTAAAATTATTAGTTTTGAGTATTTTTCGCGATTACGAATCATTTTAAGTGTTTTTCGCGTTCATAAAAAATTTGGTGATGATTAAAAGTGAAAATTGACATTTTATGACTACATAAGCTTTCAAAATATCAAGTGCCAGTGTGAAGGTTGACGCGACTTCTATTTCATGTTCCTTAAATTCTAATGGAAAAACACGAATCATTACTAATATTACTAAACATTATTAAATGAAAGATTTTTCATTTTGCACACATGGCTGTTCGGAATAATGAGACTTTAGATACACGTAAAAATCCGTATCCAAACCGAATGTTTAGACCTATCAGACGGATTAACGAATTACATACCCTCAATAAAATGTCGCTCGACCTTAGTTTTATTACCGGGAAGTACTCAAACGCTTTAATCCGGGAAAGGCTCTTTCTAGCTTAGACTCAGGCCTTGTTTGAAGACCTTTTATTATTCAAATTATTCTCGGGGCATGGATAGAACTACGTGCATTATATTTTCTTTCACACTATTCTCTTAAATATTTAAGGAAGTGGCAGGGCTGAGTGAACGCCACTTTGCGTCCAACATCGGGACTTATTTCATAAATAGCATATATTATATTTTTTAGTGTAAGGTTCGATAACAAAACACTTGAAATGCACCCTTCACTGTACGTCGATCTTAAGCCCGAAAAATGCAGACATGAAGTATTTTATTAAATCTATTCATTTCTTTTAGTCGATAAAATATAAATTATACGTTTAAACATCGCGCTAGCGTCTCGCGCTCCACGTTCCGGTTCGTCAGAACTGGGACGTCACACCAGTAGAAGAGATTCAAAAGGCAGATTTTTGAATTTCCATCAAGACCAGAAACATTCTTCAGAAGGAAGTGAGAAGAGCTCAAGAAAGTTTCATGGTCACAGAAATGTAGAAAGAGATTCGCCTGAAGCAAAAAGAAGTAGGCCCTCAGCTTCTTTTTCAAAACTGAAAAGGACAGAACTTTTATGTTCAGGAACGAAAAACAGAATTCTTGATATCAACATTTTTTATCCTGAACTTGAGAAAATCGACGGGCTGTATTCATAAGGATATCTATATGAATAGATGACGTTACGTTGACACTTCTTTAAAATTCTTTGTTTTCTTTATTTTAGAGTTAGAATCGCGCACGTTGCGCACCCTAATTTTTACTTTATTTTATGATTAATACTAATAATTTGTAAAATTACAACGGTTTTTTTAATACTGCAAAGAAAAGGAGATTCTTCCGAAATTAAAAAGAAAAAAAAAACATTTATTTGATTGAATTTAATTTATTTCGCATGTAATAATCTATCTTTGTCTTGATCTTAGACAGCCTCAAGTTACTTGACCTATACCTATACCTATACCTATAGCCCTAATCGTGCGTCCTACACTACAAGCAAGAGTTTCAGCAGCAGTATTTTTATTATTTTATTTATATTTAAAAAACAAACATTGTATTTGATTAAACATATTATTAAGTATTATTATTTTTATTCTATAAAATTATTTAGAGCTACGGTACTAATAATTAAGGATATTATACGAATATTGTCCCCGGTGGAAACACGAATTAGGAAAGACAATAATTAGTCAGCTAGCTGACAGGCGACTGATCATCTCCTACCTAGTATGAAATACTTTTTTTAACGGTATTTCAACATTTAACGGACCAAGAAATAGGCAAAAGTAATGGCAATCTTTACATTGGCATATTATTAGCCATAATCAAATAAATGGTTTTCTGTTAAATCAATAATATATTCAGTTGAAGTGTATTAACCTTTTAACAATCACATTAAGATAATATCTTTTGCGGTGTATCAAAAAATTTTTCTATTTATAACATCTTCAAATTAAAATATTATTTTTGAAAAAAAAAAAGTTTTTCATTTTTCTTCTTTTTCTCTGCTATATTAAATTTTATCATTAAAATTTACTACAAACATAGCATAATAATTAAGGTTGTAACATCTATACATATTTTTACATTATTTTACATGTTTTACGAAAAACACGAGATAAATACTTTTAAAATGTTACTTATACGTAACACTGCAGATTAAAAGGATAATAAGACGGTACATTTGAATCAATCGAATTTTTTTCTTATCAGGAGAGGCTTTCAGATCCAGGTCACAGATCTTAATGAAACTTTGAAATATGTTTGTTGATATTAAAATATGAACAAAGCTGCAATTGTACAGTTTAAAGCTTTGAAATACTCAAGTTATGAACACTTGTGATCTTATTTTAAGGAAAATATAAAAAATGAACTTCTAATTGAAGTGTGAATTATTTAGTCTAAACAAATCCTTAATAAACATTTATTAAATAACATAAAACTATATGAAACAAGCTTCAATTTGCCGTTTTCAGAATCAAGAAATATTATAATTAGGACCAAAGTTATGCTTGTTTAAAGTTGAGCAATAAAAGTGCATCACAAGCCAACTAAATTTCGACCTATGGAATTGTATAAATATTCGGTGCATTTTCGCTGCATAACTTTAATCCTAATTATTATTTCTTAATTCTGAAAACGACAAATTAAAGCTTGTTTCATATAGTTTTATGTTATTTAATAAATGTTTATGAAGGATTTATTTCGACTAAATAATTTACACTTCAATTAAAAGTTCATTTTTTATACTTTCTTTAAAATAAGCCTAAACGTGCTTATAACTCAAGTATTCCAAAGCTTTAGACCATACAACTACGGCTCTCCTTTAATTCTCTCTCATTAATTAAGTAATTTAAATTTAATATACTACCATTAAAATAAATTCAAGTACGGACGTAGAATTTGCTTCCAGTACTTTGACATTAGAATTCATGCAGAAATATGTAACAGTGTATGTAAATATGATTAAGTAACCTTAACGATAATGGCCACTCATTTCCGAAAATATCAAGGAAGGAAATAATGACCCAGGAGGGAAATAATAGGCTATTATCCCCTCCTCGATCATTATTTCCCTGCTATCATTTTTATTAGAAAAATAGAAAAATTATTGAAAAAATAAAAACAAATAAGTGGACACAGTTAAGGGTAATTACTATACCACCCTCGGGAATAATATCAGACTTTACTCCCTTGGCGCATAATGTACTATTATAAACGTTTGCCCGAGCAACGCAAGATAGCCCGTGTATCGAACAACATTTTTTAAATTAATGTACACAAAACTTGATTTAATGAATGCTCTTTTATTCAAGCGTATGCCAAATCTAATTTTATAAATGAAATCTCAAAAAATATTATTATCAACTACTATTCTGAATATGCACTGTAAAAATTCTTTTATTTTTACATTTTTTATCACAACCTGGTACATTTTAGTATAGTTTAATATTCATGGATATAGTTTGAAACAGTAAGCATAGTCGGGCATAATTTATGACAAATATGTACAGTTAGACGTATTATCGTGTAGATAACAACGCTATTACGTATTCATTTATGAATGATTTTAGTATATTTATACTAATAATCGTTATAGTTGTAGCATATATAATAATTGTTACAATATAAGCCCAAAAAAAAGTAATATTCATATCTAAAAAAATATTTTCAAAATTCTTACTATATAGCTTAGTGAATTCTTACAATTAGTTTAATAATTCTAGAAATGAAATGTACCAAAACTTACACACAACGAATAAAAAGTTTGCATTCTTCGACATAATAACAAAATAATTTTTTTAACTACTCATTCTCCTTTATAATAAATGAATTAAATTATTACAAATAAGCAAAATAATTTATAATGAATAAAATAATGTGCGTATGCAAGTGTGCGTGCGTACATGCGTGGGCGCGCGCGTGCATATGGCTAGCCATAACAACAACAAAAAATGACATTTTTATATTTTTGAGAAATTAAGATTTTAATATTTAAACATACGCTAAAGAAACGAAGAACATACGCAGAGGAAACGTATTGACATGAAATATTAGACTAATATTCATTATAGCACTAGATACCAATATAATCGTATCCATAACTTTAAGATATATATTTTTCTTTTGTTGCAAACTTGTTAAATGTTCGAGCGATACGAAAAGTTTGATAACTGCATCGAATCGGACATAATCTGTTTTAAGGTTTTCGTTATTAATTTATTGAAACAATAAGAAAAATATTTTCAAAAGCAACTATTATAAAGAAATATGCACAATTTACGAAAGCATATTTTATTTCAATTACTTGATTTTTTATTCTAGTATATCTGTCGTATCACATCCTCTCTCTTCCTATAATAACTTAAGAAGTACAGTTTTCGAGATAATTTATGATAATGATGAAATTAGCGGTTTTATACTGAAATGAATAGCCAAGATTAGAAGATAATAAATGAAATGCTAGATTCCTGTCGAGTTGTAAACTCAGTTTTATGCTCTGAGAGACTCGAATCCTTGCAGAAAATTTCGATGCGCCCTTTATTTAAATATGAGATCCGTGTCTCAGCTTTTTATCCAATAAGCCCTAAAATTCCAAATAAGGCTCGTTTAAGCATAATAGATACAAAATATGATTTGACTTGAACCTTTATAACTTGGTCAAGATATTAGTAGTAAAGAGTTATATGAAAAGTCAATTTAAAGTGCAAGAAATAAGATTTTATTTGAGGCTCAGTAAATCGGTAGATATGATAAAATCTCTGATATGATGAAATCTCTCTGAGATTTTCTATAATCTATCGTAAACAATGTTTTTGTAAGTTAACATTACTTGGCAAGCATCAAGAAAAAACGGCAAGGGTCTTCCTGAAAAGTCTACTGAAGCTGCTAGCAATGGAAACGCCTTTTTTGATAAGATAGCATACGAGACGGTGTTGAATCTTAGAGGAAAGAATACTTGCTCTGCCCCTTATAATAAAATTAACATCTTTATTCTTTAAATTATATTAATCTTCTAAGACTCGGCGAACAGTAAACAAATAAAACCAGAAAGGAGAGAAAACACGAGCTCTACTGTTCAATCATTACTACTTATTGTAGCGACGTTTCGGCCACTCTTCTGGAGGCCATTTTCAAGCTAAGTATTGTAACCTTGAAAATCATACGAACATATCTATATGTAAAATAAAACTCTATATTAAAATTAACATTGTCAATGTATTTTTAAAAACACATAAGATATTCTCTCCACTTTTAAACTATAGCGCTTCAAAAAAGGGTTGCCGATTCTATCATAACTTAAATATTATTGCATTTGTGCATCCTTAATCTGAGCTATTATTTATTAAAAGTTTTTGTTCACATTATCCCGTATAAACAGCGCTATCGGTTCTACTTCAATAGCGTATAAATAGATTAATTTTATCCTTTATAATAAATTATACTATGAAGGAAGTCTATTTCTAAATGCAGTGAAGAAGAATGATGTACTACCGTAGTAGTAATGTACAAACTAAAATGAGGAAAAGCTTCCCTATTAATAGCCGTTTTGTTCGCAGCACTTTGCGAGAACACATTGTACCTGTTATAGGAGTATTTTCATTTGTTAATTATTTCCTATAAACTTAAATAAAATCAGTATTATTAATTAAAACCAACTACAAGCTAAGCAGAAGCAATACAACAAATATACATTCATATCAGTATAACCAAACATATATACTACAATTTGTTACAGTTAACTACAGTAATGAAATAGTTAATATTATGATTAATTACATTATTCAAATACCTCAGGAGCTGAGATCGTATATGTGACAAATGCAATTATAAAAATTAATAATATTTTTCTTATATTAATAATTATATAAATTATAACAGCCTGTTGCGCATTTGATGCCTTGATTAGTACAGTATTTAAGAATGTTAAATTTTTAATACAATATTTTCAATTTTTGAGTTAAGTAAAGTGAAGACATTAATTAATAATTAATAATTATTTTTAATAATTATTCGTTTATCTTTTGTACTCCTTCAATAATTAATTAGATTGATTAGACTATATCACAACAGAAATATATGTATTAAGTAAACGCAATAATAATCTTTAAGAAAATTGAATAATTAGAAAACTTGAAGTTTGTAAGTAACGAGATGAGATTTTACCAGTGTTATTTCGAAGTAATAGATTCTTTAAGAAAATAATCGAATATTAAGCTGCTATATTAAAGATTTCATGTTTTCATTTAAGTCTATTTTTACCATTACATTGTAAAAGAATATAAATATATAAATATATAAATATTTCCTACATTATTTCCTATCATAGCCTAAAATTAAAATGTTTTAGTTCAAACTTTTATAATTAAAATTAAGAAATTCAATAAAATCTTACCTCGACAAGGATCATTCTTTAGAAGAAATTCATCAAGAGCTACCCATCCACCTCCAACTCGTACCATAACAGTTGAGCGAAGAATTCTGACCAAACGAAGTTTCTGACTATCACCAAACTAAAATCATACGAAAAAATTTAAATGCTCGATCTTTAAAATAAAATATTAATGCATTTATTTTCTCATACTCTATATTTGCCTTCGCCAACTTGGAAGACTCTAAACTTTTGTCGGCAGGTACACAGCATGACCAAACGTTTCACTTCATCGTGAATTTTATCAGTATCATTATATGTGCGTCTCTCTTCCCAATCAGGTCTCAGTGCAGCTATAAACTCTTTCCAATCGATCAAGCCTTCTCCGTGACGATCAAACAAATCAGCTACAGCACCCATTTCAAGTCGAGATGTATCAAATTCTGAGGAAGCCCAAAAGATCGTTAGTTAACTTGATAGTAAAAAGGATTATAAATTTAAATGCCTTCAGAGTAGAAATTATATTTCAAGTTATTCCGTGAGATTTCAGGTTGTTTTTTAACATTATACCGTTATTTTTTAACATTTTCAAGTTACTTTTTTTGATTTTACATAATGTCAAATTGACATGTATAATCATATCTTTACACTAGCTATTCACAATTGAATTGAACAATACTAATTCCGCCATAATTAGATAGAGATTCATTTTCCATTTTATTAGTACAACTTCGTTTTTAGCCAATCGGAATTCAGTATTTTTAACATTTTATAGTAACGCCATTAAATTTTTGATAAAATTAAAAAAATGTTGTTACGAATATTTTGAAAAATATCAATAAATGAATGATTCTTTAATTTAATAATACTCATTTTACGGATTATCATCAAAGGTAAAAAGAAAATGAGTATCCTGGAAGAATTTATAGTGGAGATAAATGTTCAAGCTACTATTTTCAAAGTAAAAATTGCAATCTACTCAACAAATTAACACTAAATTGACAACAGCATTTTAAATATATGTTCTATAAATACTACAAAAAAACAATAGAACTAGATAAAAAAAGGTTTTATGTTAAAATTATTCATTCTTTCAAAAGTTATAAGAAATCAAACATAGTTTAAAAAATTACAGACACATACACACACACACACACACATACGCGCGCGCACACACACACACACACACACACACACACACACACACACACACACACACACACACGCGCCCGTGCACGTACACAGATTCAGTAAATAACTATTTTATGAAATGCAGCAACTTACTTGTATTGAGAATTCCTTGAATAAAATCATCTCTTGGAATGAGACCATCATTGTTCTTGTCCATTTTTCTAAAAAGATCAGTCAATCGCGATTTCTTATGATTCATAAACTTCAAGAACCTTTTACGCCAAACTTCCCAGCTAAAGTTTGCGACTCGATCTAATTCTTCAATGTAATTAAGCTTATCTTGAAGTCTTCGCTGACGTTCCCAAGCTAACATCCAAACATTTCTCCAAGTATCCCATAGAAGTTTGACACGTGGATTGCGAAATTCTGGCTCAGCTCCTTTACTGAGGAAATTAAATAAAAAGGTTATTTTTTAGCTTGTAATATTATAGATATTAAATTATGAATTTAAGATGACTTTTTAAGATACGAAACACTATTTTCCTCGACATTATTTATTCTAAGTATTAATCATTAATTATTTAACGCAACATAATACTTTTAACAGGATTTAATAATCTTTCTATTATTAACAACGCAGATTAAACAATTTTTTAACTACACTGAGAGAAGATTTTTGTAAATATTACAAAAAGTTCTGAAATAATTACTATACTTTAGGGGTAAACCGATCACAGACTGTCAAAAGTAAATTATTTACCAGATATCTGATAATTTTTATAATTTTTATAAGAAAAATTACTAGAATATATATTGGAAAAATTCCAATAAAGTATTGGAAAAATTATAAAACATGAATTATTATAAAACTTTCTAATAAATTTTACAAGGTTTCTTACAGATTTTATTAGACAGTATTGTAATTTTTGCAAAGAAACATGTAGATTCTGGGGCTGCGCATGTGCACTAAAACAAAACGAGCTCTTGCTTTTCGACGTGGCGAATGACGACATAACCTTCAAATGTAACAGGAAAATTTTTATCATAAATTAACGATTCTAAAGGGAATTATGATCAGTGAGTTTTGAATAAATGTTATTTTGAAAAATAAACGGAAATTAAATTAAGGACCGTGAAGAATAAAACGTAAATAAATAATGTGCAAGATTAGTATAGTGTAACATATGTAAACGACTCGGATTATTCCACCGTAAAAGTTTCTGTAGCGCAGTCGGTAAGGAGCTCTACTCTCAAGCTGAAGGACCTACTATCAATTCCTCACGGCGGACAAAGTTTTTCAAATTAAAATTTTATTTATTTATATTTATAAATTATTTAAATAAAATTACGTCAGGATCACCTGAGGATCACGTAAAAAATCACGTCACGTCATAAATCACGTGATAAGTAATAAAATTTCAAAAATATTTTATAAGTATTTAGAACAATATTTTAATCAATTAAAGAACATGATTTTTTGTTCCATAATGTCACGTGATTGTCACGTGATTTATCACGTGATTATTTTAGTTAGGGTTACCTATGATAATTTATTTCAAATCCGTTTCATATATATAAGTACTTATAATAGTTATTTCTGCACCAAGGGAGTAAAGTAGTTATTATTCCCGCGTGTGAAGTTTGCTGCCCGAGCTTTAGCGAGGGCAGCTAATCACCCAAGGGAATAAACGCCTACATACTCCTTGGTGCATACAAAATTTTTCTCCTTAACCATTTAAAAAAGTTCAGTTAATTGGACAACAGCCTTCATTGTTAAAAAAACATATTCTAAAATGCGCAAACAAAGTGCGTAAATCAACTAACGCGCGCAATTACT
>JAPYZA010007444.1:0-10133 GCA_030522685.1 Eupelmus azureus | reverse complement strand
AGAGAGAGAGAGAGCACTTTGGCATTTTTCACGGCCGATCGCCCGGGCAGACGTGCGTGCAGCAAACGATGCTAGAGACTTTTGGTGTTCGCGCGCGTAGCCGGTTTATATTGCTGTAGTTGCATGAGCTGGGACAACGTGATCGAAGGAAGTTTGGGCGTAAATAGTGAGAACAGTGTGTTTTGTAGCTCTTAATTGTTCCGTGAAGATTTTTTTTTTAGTGGAGGGATGGTTTTGGTTTGGTTTTACGATACTTGCTTGAGGTTTTTTATTTGTAAATTCACCTGTAGTAAGTACTTTATTTATATCTTACCTATGTGTAAGTAAAGTTCAATCTTGTACAGATTTATACGAGGAGATCAATTTTTATTACTTATGGGTAATTTTTTGTTAATTATGGGTAGTTTTAAAAAGTTCGGCTGAGGTAGTTATGTTGATCTCTTCGATTGAAACTATTTGAATCACAAACGTTTTAAGAGATTTATTTTTATTTTGCATACTGTTAGCTTGATCTATAAGTAATACAGTCTTATATTAATCAGAAAAGACGTTATTTGTTCTTTAAAAGAGTTCAACTTGTCCATGAACTTTTCGAATAGGTCTACAATAAGATCGACTATAAAGATCAATTTAACAATGTGATCAAGATTAACACGATGATGATGACGTAAAAGACGGTGTAATTTTACGACGACCGACCGCATGAATGATAAAGATGTTTGGATTGCGAACACATAACATGTAATGTCAAAAGTCTTTAAAATAAAATTTTAAAATAAAATTAAGTGCATACGTATAGCACAGCAAAACGTAACAAAGAACAATCAATTACTTAGCATAGTGGAAACAATGAATTGTCTTCGAACATTAATCTCTTACACTCATATAGCCTTTTTCTAATTTTAAAATATCTTTTCCAACTGTAGCAACATTTTTCCGCGCTTTCGTCAAACATTCCCCAAATATGCAAAATCACCAATCTTATCAATTAATCATCAATTATTCAAACTTCACGGACAACGAGCGAAAGTATCGATAAAGCCGATAATTACACCTCATACCCCAAGTATGCGCCGCTTTGCGCACTGGCGTGCACAGAACCGCTCCATAACTCAGTCTCAGCGCGCCCATTCATACAGCCCAGCTACAAAGTTGGACGCCCGGGCTCGCTCCAACTGCAACAATCCATCGCAGAAGTGGCCGTTTCAATCACTGCAATCGCAGCTGCAGCGGTTCCCGATTATAACAAAAAGGAAAAAAAAATACCCTGCGCAATTCATCGCTCCATGAGTCATGGCGCTGCAGCTCCGAACTTTTTCACCTAGCCTCGCAAGCCTCCACCGAATTACACTCGAGCAAAAGCCTCGTGTGTATATTCACGCGAGCTCGTAAAACGAGAGCCGCTCGCGCGGCCGATAAGGAAAATCGTTGACCTTAACAATGAAAGCGCCTCGGAGCCGCGGTTCTATATATACCTTCAAAAATTACATGCATTATACAGAGGCGTACGTATACACGCACGTGAACAGACCTTATATATATCCTCGTAAGCTCACGTGTATCGGGCCGAAAAGAGACATTCACTCCGGCAAAGTAAAAGGAGAGGCATCATCGCCTGTCCCATTGTGCCCGCCTACATACAACCTTTTTACGAGATTACCACTGGATACGCAGCGCGCCATTGTCCGCTCGTCTTTTTCGCGCGCTCTTTGTGGCTGCGGCTACGCGAGCTCGCCGGGTCCTTTATGATATATACGCGGCTGGCTTTTCTCCGGGCCGGCTCCTCCAAAGGCTCGCGTCCGAGCTTTGAGAGCCGTAGAGGGAGAGGCTGCACGATTATTTCGGGCGAAAATCGGAAACGGAGTTTCTAACTGTTAGACACACGGGACGCTTAATTGGTATATTCGGCTTGACGTCTAATTGGTAGCCGAGTTGAGGTTCTGTGGACGTGCGTGAAAATTTCCGGGATGAATGCGCTTGTGAGATGGGCTTGGAATTTTCCGAGGTGAGGTTTTGAGAGGTGAGATAAGGTGACAAAGTGATTAAAAGTTTTGGGAGATAGTTTGTTATTTCTTTTGTGGGCTGATTGTGTGTTACTATGAACTTTTGGATTGATTAATGATGTTAAAATTTTTAGAATATGATTATTTTTTCATAAAATTTTTTTCATATATGTAGTTCAGCACATGGATGCACAAGCTATTGAATCAACTGAAGTAAAATCGAAAAATCGGTACAAATGTGCAAATATAGCTTGTAAAAATAAAATTCTTTGACAGAATACTTGCAAAATAAAAATTTTTTTTATTTGTTCTTTGAAAACTATTTTTCAATCATTTATGATTTCTATTTATATTCAGTTTTATGAAAAAAATAAAATAAATACTACGATAGTTCATTGCACATTTTAAATCAAATGCGTTTCCATGTGTCATAAAAAATATTATAAAAAAATTAAAGTAAAATATATTCCGTTTTATTTGCAGACGCAGTAAAATTTTTGTATATTTTATTATTATTGATTCTTTACATCAAAGGCACAAAAAATTCAACATTTTTAATAAAACGAAATACCCAACCACTTAATTTACGTCCATTTTCCATCTTCCAATACATGTAACTGCAATCAGCTCGCTCACTTAACCAGATAAAACTCTCAACAATCGAAGTGTGAATTTCTGTGAAATTCCACGTTTCGTTTTTATGGTTTCGTAAATATAGAGCGATGCGTGTGACAGTAAAGCTATATAATCATTTGTGCGCATTCATTTGCAGCTGCTTTTTTAAAAAGATAATCCTTTGAGCCGTTACCTCGTTGAACCGTAAATATCTACATTATGAGTTCAGGATTAAAGTGAAAGTCCCCTTTTTTCATGAGATTTAAAACGGACCACTTTCGGGAATTGCTTTCTTAAAAAAATTTAATACTTAACATTTTTTTATTATTGAAATATGAGAAAGGAATATAATAACTATTAGCTAGAAAATACTAAACATATTTTCTAATAAATAATCGTTACAGGGCTGTGTCAACACTTTTTAAAACCATATTGTTAATCCATTTTTAATTAAAATTTTTAAGAAGATTGTGATAACACTTTATTGTTTTCGTCATTATCGTAGTCTCGTGAAAAGAACTTTTATAATATAAAAATGGAATATTCTACAAACAAATATATCAATTTTTTTTCAATTATCTAATAAACACCTAGCTTCAAGCCAACTTAAGATTTGCGTGAATTGATTATCTCAAATAAATATAAAATCTTATACAGCTCTTTTTTAAATTATTTTGAGAGTATATGAATTTTATAACTTTAAAATAAAAATATAAATTAGATGGATTCCTGGAATCATGACTTTAATAAGTTTAAAAGATAACTTACTTTTTTGAATGAAATATAACTTTTTTATTAATATTTTGTTACTAGAAATTGTTTTTACCAAGTAAACTCTTGAAAAAGTTTTATGCAATGCTTTTTAAAAAAAAGAATTGTTGTAAGGTAAAATATGCATTTTATTTAGAGCTGCAACATTCGTATTTGACACTTGTACGCAAAGTTTATTTCTGTTAAGACAAAGTTTAAAATTCTGTGAAAGGTAATAGTTGATTTACACTATCTTAACTCTGAAGTTTCGCAGCATTTTTCTTTAAAAACAGTTGAGTTTACGCCCAAGGGTCAGTTATATCCCCATTATAACAGTTGTATCATTAAACACAGTCTGTTTTTTCTTAAAAAGCATTACATAAAAGATGACTGCAAAATATTACATTTTTTATTGATTTCAGGCTGGATGTGAGTACGCATGAAACCTAAGGCTTGCTGTGCTTGTTTACTTCATTATAAATCGTAGATTTTAATTGCATATTAAAATAATTTATAAAATTTCTAATTATTTTGTATTTGAAAAATTGTATATGCACCAGTAATTCTGAATACAATCGATCGGTTTCTTTGCATGAATTTATTAATTTCTCTGTATTAAGATCGTTCAATTTATCATCATAATTCTATTAAGTTCTCAACATGAGCCTAGATTTAATCTATTTCTTGATTAACATCCAAAATTGACTTTACAATAAAATTATAGAATATTGTATGTAATCATTTGTTACAGTATCTATTTAATAATAAAATCGATTCGATAGAATAATACATTTGAATCGAAACGCAATAAAGCTTTTGAATAAGATTCCAATATTCAACATTTTATTAAACTTCCTCGTGGAACTGACATTTTAAATAAAACATTTTGATCAAGTCACCATTTCTGGATATTAGATGAAAAGATTTCAATAAAAACGATTCTGATTTTACTAAAAAACAAAACACCCGTAAAATTTTAAAGTCGACATACCCGTTGAATTTTCAAGTAACTAACCCCGCAAAAGCAGCGGGGCACTGCAAGCCCTCAACCACTTCGGGCCGCAATAAAAACATTTATAACCGAAAAATCCATAAAAGCCGGACAGTTTTTCAAACTGCAAGCTATTCGTCTGCGATTGCGAAAGAATCCGTCACCTCTGCCGGCGGCCCATCATTTACAACGTCGAAAAAGTCGATTCCCCGCGTGCATAAAAATAAAGCTATCAAATCGCCTTTCAAAGACCGCGCGCGCGCGCTGCAGCCCTCTAAAACAAAAAAAAAAATCCCATCCACGCTAGACTCCCTCATGCGCAACCTTCATCCCTCTTCCTCTCATTCGTCCCAGCTCTGCGAATTTCGAAAAAAAAAACTGAGAAAAAATCGACGCGAGGCGAGCTCGTAAGTCACACAAGTGGCGCTGCACCACAATGGCTCGGCGATCGACATCGGCGCGCTCGCCATATCATGAGGTCTGGAAAATAAATCAATCAAAATTCCTGCAGCTAGCACAAAGGCCGCCGGTACACACGAGGCAACGTGTCAAAGCGCGCGCGCACATAAGCTCCTTGTCTCTGCGCTGCCGATGCCGCCGCTGCTGTCTATATGGCCCTGAGCTTGCTTGCGCGCTTGGCTGCCTCTCCACCTCCTCGCGTGCCATTCAAGTCGATCGCACCTGACTATTCGAATCTCATCCCTTTATCATGCCGCTCAGCGTGTAGGCGCTCTGTCGCTCGGCGCTGGAGCCATCAGTCGCACGAGACTATGGCAGTTGGGACGTTGGGCTTTCTGTTGTCACGCGAGTCGGCGGAGATTTTGTATGGGGCTGTGGAGGTTTTTATTGCTTGGAGAGTGGGTGGGAGGATCGGTAAGCAGGAGAAAGTTTGGTTGGTTTGGTAGGACGGTTGTGGGGGTGGGAGACGGTAGAGTTTGGGTCGTTAAGAGAGGTTAGAGTATTTTTTACGAGTTTGTGTTTTGCGGTGCTGGGTAAATTATTTATGATTTCGGTAATGAGAGGGGTTGGCGGGAAGTTTTCGGATTGGTATTTTTTATTTTTGCAATAAAAAGTTTGGATATTGCATGTGCGTTGGAAAGTATAAAAATAAATTCATCGTAGTTTCAAAATACAAAAGTCTTGTGGTTACAGCGAGAGAAAAATTTGATAAAATCTACGAAAGTTTTGTCGGTTTCTCCCTTCAAAGTTATTTATTTGGATCCAATGGAATTTTTTGATCTTATGAAATATTATTTGGAAAAATGTTGTATAACATAAAATATATAATACTTATTTCATTTCGATAAGTAATGAAAAAGTAAAACAAGTTCATTATTATTTGCTATTTCGGTATAATGTGCAAAGATTCACAAATAAAATTAATTTTATAATTTCTGAATTATATTATTTAGAAAGCTCCCGTTAAGATCAGAAGATTAAAGTTATAATTTAAATTTGAAGTTTCACGGTGGTTCTTGATTATAAAAAAAAAGAAAACTAAAAATATTTTCTAATTATTTAAGTAGATACCGTATAGGATGTGGTAAGACTATATACTTGTTTCTTGAAAGTAAAAGTGTTATAAAAAAATGTCCTCTATGATACAAACTCTTTACGTTAAAATTTTTTTAATACTTTACTTAATTACTTTTAGCTCGTTTATACAAAATACTAAAAATTAAATTAGATTTTTAAACTTGAGTTTATTTAAATATAATGAAATTTAGTATCCACTGTGTCAGTAAAAATGTTTAAAGTACTTCATTCTATTTTTATACCTGTCATAAGTTTCCATAATGCTTTGAAAACACAAAAATTAAAAATCTATATTAAGCGAACTTAAAAATAAATCTTAGAAGAAAAAGACGTCGAATTAACTTTTCTCGAAATAAAACAACGTCCCTCTAAAAACAATTCCCCAAAGAACACCAGCAGTACAAAACCTATTCAAAAACTCGCTTTCATTTACAAACTGTTTACCCATAAATCGAAACACCGCCCTCCCCGCTCTACACCCGCAAGATCCAAACTCCAATTTTCCTCTTCCAATTGATTAAATTTCCAAACTCCCCGCTACATACCCTCTCCAAAATTCCTTTCAACCCACCCCCTACAACCCAAACCCAGCGCGCTTTTACCAACTCTCCCAAGACTCCAGGCCGCTGCAATACCCAGCACGTACAGAGCCAAGCGAATCTTCACCCATCAGAGCGCGCCGCGCACAACTCCGCAATATAAGACGAGACTGTAGTCATATATATACACGCGCTGGCCGCAGAAAGAGAGCATCAGCCGATCGAGCCAGACGGAAACTATAGGAGGGAGGCAAGAGAAGAACGCATGCGCGCACTGGTCTGCAGGCCGCCATTGAGCCAGCACTCGAGGCAGCCGCCGCGCGCCGAATAACGCGAGGATAGAGCAGCGCGTGTATATACCTTCTTGGGGGAAAAAGAAAAACAAACAAACGAGCCTCGTTATACAGGGATCGCTGAATATATCCTCGAAGGAGAGCCAGTCGAGTGCGCACGGGGCCAAATCAGCTGCACTGGCGCTCGCAACTAGCCCGAATCCAGGTATGTATATACGCGCGTGTGTGTGTGTATTACGTCTAGGGTTTTCTTGCGCGCGCGCGCGCCAAGGGGAGAGCTTTGCGCGGAGAGGTTAGGATGCGCTGAGATAACAGCCCCTGCGGGATAACGAGCTCCGGGTCTGCATGGTAGGACGTATTCACGGCCGATTCGATGCATGATTAGATAATCTTTTACGATCGATTTATCCCTGCGAGCGTTTTTTTTGGAGTGGGTTCTAAACGAAAGCTCGACGAGCGAGTTAACGCGGAGCTTTACGTATAGGGCTTCGGTGTCCTTTGTCGTCATAGGTTGGGGGGTATGTTTGAGAGCTGTTTTTGTTTGCGCCGCTGACGTAGATTGGTGTATGTCGATTGACGTTGGGATAGCGTCGTTGATAATCGATGTTTATTAAATCGTGGGTATCGATACGCGAGATCTTTGATGCTGAGTTTTTGAATAAGAGAGAGCTTGCGGTTGGACTTGGTATGTGTAGGAAGAATAGTGGTTTTATTGACTGGACTTTGAGAAGTGGGTCGCTGGATTTAAAGTCTTCGCGTAAAAAGCGAGCGTTGCGAAACGCGCGTGCATCGAGGGTACAAAAAGCTGGGTAATGATAATGCGTTTTTCGGAGAACACGCAGGAGAACGAACGATTTTAGTTACATAAACTAATCATCCGCGAGCGAGATTCGTACGTATAGTCGCGAAGGTATAAGTAGGTCTTAAAAGGATGACAATTTCATCGCGCTCCGTCCGAGCGAATATACGTCACTGGCTTTCTGAGTGTTCGCTTACACAATGCACGGTATTCGTAAACAACTTGCGGGATCGCTTGCGAACTTTCGTGAAATATGATTTGCTAATTATTGCGTCGAGCGTTTGTCGATTAATGAAAGCTGAATCCGAGCCGCGTTTTTGCTTGTCTTACCGTACGTTTCTTTATCTACTTAATCAAATCATAAATTAAAGCACTTGTACTTTTCGTAATGATTAATTTGATTAACATGTGCTGTTTTAAAAGTAAAAAATCTCTCGCGTCACGGCGTTGAAAGCATATAATCAAATAATAAAACAACAATCATTATTAATCGTCTCTTTATGAAAATCGCCGTTTATTAATAAACATTAATCTCGCATCACATCTCACAATCTGACCCTGTTTCCGCATCGCGAGCGATTCTCAAAACTTTAAAATTACGCCGCTACCGCAATACATCCCGCTGACGCACAAAAGCCGCACAAGGAAACTTACACTCTCCTCTCACAATAATAAGTTACAAGTAAATTACCACCGCTCAAGCCCATTCCTTCATTTCCTACTGCAATTACAAAACGCTAAAACTGCTCACGACGCAATTAAAAAAAAAAAATCCGACAACAAAATAAAGCGCGCCTCGCTTAAATCTCCGATAAATGTGTTTCCTCCTTCGACGCGCGTGCGAGAGAGCAGACTAAAAAAAAGAGGCACCGCGATCAAAGTCAAGATCGCGCGCTCTCGCATCTCGTAGGATGAATCAGCAGCCACGCGATATCGCGGCTCTCTCCGCGCTGCATGTGTATAGCTATGTGTATACACAGAGCGGCGCGCGGTTAAGGAAAGTGGGAGGAGGAGGAAATCGCGGGAGGAGAAGGAGACGAACGCCGGCACGCACGGCGATGATGATCGGCTGCTCGGAGGAGCCAGCCAGTGGAGCGCGCGATCACCGACTGATCGGATGAGCGCCGATTTTTTGAGCGAGAGATCGGTTAGGCTGTGAGAGGCTGAAGAGGATAGCGTTGGGGTATTGAGGAGCCGACGGGAGTGTTTATATACTGGTAGGTTGAATGTCATGTAATTAGAGTGTGTGTGTGTGTGTTAGTGATTGTTTGGATGATTGGGTGGATTTGAATTGAGGTTTGGTGTGGGTGTTAGTGAGCGGATTTTTATTGCACGTGGCAATGAGATCGGATTATTTTTGGACGCAAGGTGGTGCGCTCGGGCGAGTTTGTAGGTATAGAGGTGCAGTGTTGAGAGTTCGTTAGAAAATTTAGATTGTGGGTTTTATAAAGTTTTTATCTTTAGTTTTGTTAGTTGTTGACGGGGAAATAGGAAAATTTTCTTTGTTTTTTTTTATATGAATTAAAGATTCTAATGGTAATAGTTTAACTTGAATTTTCAAAAAATTCATCTGGTAACAAAATTAAAAATTGTAAAAGGCTCGAGTCTGAATTTTTTTTCAGTTTAGTGTACCGTTAAGTTTGTGCCCAAAACCTGGTTTATCAAATTTCGTTCTCGATCCATAGAGTTTGTTGTATCGGTAAATTCATAAATGTAAATATTAAGGAAAATTTCTGAATATAATTCAGAAATTAATTTATTTTAAAGCGTAGTTAGAGAAAGAAAATATTAAATTAAAAAATAATACTTAAGATTATAAAATTAAAATGTTTCACTTTATTACACATCTCTGCGTTTTCAATCGTGCAACAATGTTCCACAATGAAAATCTTGTAATTTACAAATTTAAAAATAACAGAATCATTACAATTATAAAAAGCATGATTATTCTAGAACTTTTAAACAATTCTATAACAAAATTTTCACCGCCAGTCACGTATAAACCCACGTCTACGTGTTATTTTCCCAAACAACTTCTCATGACTCACAACGTGTCAAACACTTTTAAAACGCTCCACATCTCCGCTTACCAACCTTCCGCCACTTTTATTACAAAAGCGTCCGGTCAATTTTAAATAACAATACATTTCCACCCGCAAGTGCGAGCTCCATAAAAAAAATTCACACTCTAACACCAATCCAAAAGATTCCAACAATTACACCAGCAGACCGACAAAGCTGGCATTTCGAAAAATTGCCACTCGTCTCAGTGCACGCGCACGCATGCATTATTCCAGCGGCGTACGTGATATTCGCGCGCGCCGTCTGCTCTAGCCGGTTCTGCCTCTCGCGCGCCTCAGGTTCAGCTAGGTCGGTGCTCGTGTCGACTGTCTCGCAGGTGGCCTTGCCGTTCGCGCTCTCTTGTACTTGTATACACTTACACCTCACGACTGAGCTGCGTCTAATGCACTTTCCTCGCCCTTTGCAGAAAAGTTAATCAACGGCCCCGATACGCCCGCCAGAATGTAGATTGCAGCTCGAATTCTAGAGCAGGCGTTTTTGAAGGCCGCCTCTCGCGTTTTTTCGCGACGTAGCGCTGTATATATA
>JAPYZA010007443.1:0-10135 GCA_030522685.1 Eupelmus azureus | reverse complement strand
TAAAAAATAAAGTAGATAAATAAAACTTATGTAACAGAAGTTGAAATGCGGGAGTTGTTTGTTATTTACGTTAATAAGTAAAAAAGGCAGGCTTTGGTTGGACACTTGATATTTAAAACAAAAATAGTCGGGGTAAAAAGTTCTAAAAGTTCGTATTTGTTTTCAATGATTTATGATTATATCTAGTTCTATTGGCTTTAAATATCTTTTTTTCAAATATTGCCCCGTAAATATTATTTTCTTCCATGTAGCCAATTCACAGATTGATTAAAAATTTTCCAAGAATTTTCGTATTTCCGTGATCATTTACAAAGAAAACAACTACGCAAAGATTTTGCTCTTCTTAATCATCTTCAATTTAATAAAATCTCCTTAACGCATCATTAACTCCGCGTAAATATAAGACGATGAAAAATCATGAAAATTTCAAGCGTAATTGGCTGTTTGCATAGAATCGCCAATAATTCCTGATTTACGGTAGACCCTAGCATATTCTACGAGCTTACCGAACCCGCGTTTGTAAACATTCCGAATTCTTGAAAAAGTCACGACAAGATACGAGGTTTAAAATATTCTTATGACGTCACCGCAGCTCCACGGCGCTCTTTGAACGCTGAGCACCACATCGACATCATAAAGAAACTTTATTTAGCTTACCTCCACCATTCACAAATCCAAGCCTCTCACCCTCACTCAAATATCATCCTAACACCCCCATGAATCCCTCGCGCCTCAAACAGAATCACCTCGTCCCCAGCGTTCTCAGCACGAACCCTCCCGCACCCAAAAAAAGCCCGTTTCATCAGCGCGCTCCCGGGTGGATTTAGGTGATGGGTTGAACCACCTTTTCGCCCCTCTCTCTCACTCTTGCATCTTACATCACTCGCAGTCTATCTATCACTCGCGAGCGCGCGCGTATAATTCTTTCTTCCCGCGCGAGCGCGACGCGGCGCGCATTTGGCAGCTTGCCCGCAACGCAACTGTAATTATACGCGCAACCTTCGCGGGGGAGCGGGCCTTATCTCTCGGGCTTTCGGCCGGGCACGTGTGTACTTTCGGGATTGATCGTCGATGGTTTGGCGACCTTGGGGGAAATTGGAGAGTACGGGTGCTGATAACTTGGGGTGCGGATCGGTTTTGAGGGAAGGTTTATGCGGAGTTTCGTAAAGCGGAATTTTGATGCTGATGTGTGGAATTTGGGCTGGATGATTTGAGGATTAAAGGGTAGTAAAGAAATTCTGGGGATGATAAATTCTCTTGAGAACTGTTGAAAATTTATTAAATTGCTTTTCTGTCAAATCTTGAGATGAAAACGTATATGACTACCTTAATGTATTTCATCAAGATCCGTGACCTGATAAAATTTTAAAATAAATTCTTATTTTAGTTCATTAGTTTAGTCTTCAATATATTTAGCTAATCGAAAACTAGATGTGTAACGATTACTTATTGATCTGTTAACTGATTAATCTGTAAAATTCTTAAAATATTATTTTAATTCAAGTTTTTTAAAGAAAGTGCGAGAACACTTTTTTCAATCTATCGATATGGTGTTTGTCAATTATTTTATATTGTCAATCGTCTTAAATATTATTTATATTATAATTGAATGAGTTCTATAGAGAATTAATTTTTTATATTTTATTATTAGTTAAAGCATTATTTTTACAGAATTTCAGTACTTTAATTGAATTAAAAATTTTAACTTATTGAACGAAATTCCTTGCGTCAAAAAGAAATTTGCAGATGCCAAGAGATAATTTTGCAGGTTTCTAAATTTGTAGTTTCGGTAATACTTTAAGTATGAACAATAATGAATCTGTATATAATGGGATAATAATAAATCTGTAAAACTTAAAAAATTCACAAATTTATATATTTAAAAAATTTTTCAATTCTGTGGTTAAATTTACTTTACTTATTTCAAAATAAGGAATAAAGAAACGTTTAGAACTTCACACGAATTCGTGCAGTTGTTAAATATTTCAGTGTGAATCATTGATTGCAACATCGACTTGGATTGTATTTAGAGAATTTAGTCTATTGAAAGTCAGACTCAGTATAGCCTATAAATTTTGCATAATATTACCCCTAATTTATACTCTCTAATTTTGTAATGCCTTACTTTACGAACATACATTATCGTTCATAATTAATTAATGTATATTATTTATTTTTACCAGATCTTTCTTTACGTCTACCTTTCAAAAAATATCTCAAACATTTTAACACTCGAAATCAAATTAAAATATTCGCCACTATATTTTCTCTCTATCACATCTAACGACTACTTCTACAACCGATCCTCGAAGCCTGTTTACCAATCCATCCACCCTTTCCTCAAACCTCCAAAAATACAGCCTAATAAACTGGAATGTCACCCTTCGCAGTAGCCCGTCGCCAAAAGCTCTTTCTTTCCACAAGCAAAGTGAAGAAAAAGTCGGGAACTTACGCGCATGTCGCTTCGCGCGAAAGCTAAAATTGGGCTAACGCGCGCGCCGAAACAAGTGTTCGGCTCGCGGGAAAAGAGCGAGCGCTTCCGCGAGGATTTAAAATTAGCGCCGCGCTGGCACCTGATCGCCTGCATGCGCTGCCGCTGCCGTGTAAGAGAGCGTGTATACGAAGATCGATCGAAGGGCGCTGAACTACGAGAGCGCGAGTTTTGAATTTTTGGCGGGAAAATTTGAGCGATGCGAGATGAGGCGAGGGTAAAGATAGAGCTGACGAGAGATGCGGTAATTGGAGGGCTTCGTTGTGGGGGTGTGATGCGCGATGGTTTAGGATGGTGGATAGATAGCGGATTTATAGCGGATTCAAAATTTAGTGATGATAATAGAATATGCGAAGTAGGTTTATTATTTTTGCTAATGTGAAAATTGAAAATTGTTTTTAAACAGTATTGGCTGACACAACTGTCGAAAAAATGTGTAATTTCACTAGAGACTTTACCAAATAGCCTTCAAAGTATAAATAAATATACGGTTCTATGTATTTAAAAAAAAAATTAATAATAATATTCAAACTTATGTTATGGAAATCAATTCTACTTTTACAGTGAATCATATTACATTCTTTTAAGTAAATTTTGTAAAATAAAACAATTATTCAAATAACAATTTATACTACATCCATTATTTTAAACATAATGTCATTTCTAAATATGTAACTTTAAATACGTAATTTAAACAATAATAGAAAACTACAAATTATTATTAAATATTATGCTTTTGACTATTATTTTTACAATTATAATTATCAGTATACTCTAAAAATTATTTCAGTAATTATTCGTTAACCAAAATAAAATGCCAATGCTAATTACCTACTTGCAATATTCGATATATGTAGAAATATCAGGTCTGGTAGTACTCTCTTCTTAAGCGCGGATCATCGTTCTTTCTTATTTCTCTTCATTAAAATAGTCAAATAATATATAATAAATAAGAAAATTGCGACTAAAAATAAATTCAATGTCATTTTAAAAATTCTATTTCAATTTATTGTATAAAGAATTTTTAATTTTTAGACTTAAAATTATGAAAATAAAATGACAAAATAATACTAAAGGCATTTGTCAAAATATTACAAATTTCTCTAGAATTCACAATAAATTTTACGACTCGTTCTCTTGCAAACATGATAAATTTAATAATTTTACTTAAGAAGTATTTACAATCGATAATTTATTTAATACTCCTTTCACTCCACCATACTAAAATTGAATATAAACAGCAAGTTCCTCGAATAAAGACTCATAACCAACTACTTCATTTTGACTTGAAATGATTTATCAGCAGCAATTCGTTGGCGACTTTATATCATGCATGAAGCTCGTCGCGTCTTTATGCGCAAATTAATAGATTTTTTTTCAACGGCGATTTATGGATTTTGGCAGACGTTTCCTCCTCAGACTGAGAAATTTAAGAATCTAAAGTTGAATATTTGGCAACAAATTTCAGCAATCTATTGATTCCAATAATTATATCTAATCAACTTCTCTTATTCACATAAGTATTACATGAAAAGTTTCATAAAATATTATTTACTGATATTTTTTCAACAATAGATTTTGAATGATTAATTACCGACAGAAATGTTAGATGAAAATACAGGTCAACTTGAGAAATAAAAAAGATTTCGGAATATAAAACCACCGTAAGCATAGAAAGCTCATTCGTTCGCTGTCGAGAAAGCACGCGCCAAGACAAATATATACGTTGCTTTTTCACGCGTTCCAGAAGCGAAAAGACTGAAATAAAAATGAGGCGAACGATCGCGTGAGCGTTTATCGCGCGTCACCTAAACGTGAATATTATAAAACGTAAATAAAGGAATAGAATCGAGCGATATCAACACATTTATTTTGATTCCATAACAAATCAAAATTTTTAGAACACAAAAATAAGTTTTAATATTAACTTCATTTTCCGGATTTCCAACAGTTTATTGTATTAAAAAAAAATTATATATTACACAATTGTTTATTTTTTGTTCAATTAAAATGCAACTATTAGAATAACTGTCTGTTTCTTATAGTTGTTTTTAAAATTAAATAAAATGATAAACTTTAGAGATTTTCTTTGTCCTTATGTTTACAAAAAATCGATAATTTACAAAATACGCTTTTAATCTAGGAAACACTATAAATTCTTTATTTTCCCACCATTTTTGGAAGCCTTTTAAATTGGCGAAAAACTCGAATACTATCAATTTTTTTAAATCAAAAATTTCATTTACGTTTTATAAAACACAACCATTTACATTTTCTAATCTACGAAATGTGAGTAAGAAAGGTCGTTTTCTTCAATTAATCAAATAATATTTTAGAAAAATTATTTAACATAAAATTATCAAGATTTTAAACCAAAAAAGTTCGAAACTAACTAAACATTAGAAAGTTCGAGTGCTTATGATATTTTTAGTGATCACAAAAATGTTCTCGCAAAAAATGTTTATTGACTATGAATAAACGCAAGTCCACCAGCGCATGTGGCTAAAGGTCTCTGCGCTCTTATTACGTAAGTTGCTCTTTCGGCACCCTGAGCGTGTTTCAAATTGTTTTTCAAAATGAGTTTTCAGTCTCTGTTACAAAAGTTTTGTAAGCGTTGCATCGGATTGCTATTGACAAGTACAATTTTAGAAAATGATGGATTTATTAATTGTTTTATGGTACAAATATGAACGGTGAGAATGAAAGAAAGAAAAGTATTTATCGCATTTCAGGATGTATTAGAAATATAAAGTCAACTATTTTTAATTAGTGATTGATACCTTTATTAAAAACAAAACCAACAAAAATTTGGCAACAGTTATGTTTTTTTGAATTTTTGAAAACAAAAACCTTCGCAAGTCAATTGTTCACCGAAGTTCAATCAAAACAACAAACGATAGCCGTAAACATTGAGAGAGCAAAACCTCCTTTTCCAGAAGCTACCACAATCCGATAGCGGCCCGCTACTCGCCCCACCTGTCAACGATCTCGGAATCGCCTCTGGTAGTTAGCCTTCGGCGCTACTCACCGGTAATACCGACCGCAACAACAACATCGATTGTCCGACCACGGCGAATAATCGACACAGCCGACATAGACGTCACCAAGAAACCTCGAACCCTCGCCCAGGACAATCGTCAGCAGCGTCACCGGTTGCGTCGTGACCGGCCGACCATCAAAATCCGCTCACAGGCGCTAAAGGACAATCCAGCTTTGAGAGAGTACAACGAGAGGCACGAAAAGACGGTCGGTGAGCTCCTGGTCGAGAAGTTCCTGATTAAGGATAAGCAGCAGGAGGAGGGCGAGCGCAAGATGAGACTGTATCACCAGGCCAGCCTGATGACAGATCGGGAACAGTCGCCTACGATGAAGGAACACGAAAATGACCTTCTGGCTGCTATCAGGCGCAGGGTCACCCGACGTATGACCCGAAGACGTTCCTCGGCCGACGTGATCCCTCTGAATCCAGAACAGATCGAACGCGAGGCAGCGTATCATGCAGCACAAGCTGTGGCACTGGACAATCTTGTAGCAGAGGAGCAGGCTGAGATCGAGGTCGAGATGAGGCGGGGTACATTTGCCAAAAGACAGGCCATGAGGCTGCCGCTGGAGGCGTCCGAAGTTTCGGAAAGCGAGGATGACGAGATGGACGAGGAGGAGAGGCTCAGCAAGACGAAGAAGCATCCGACGACAAAAAAGAAAAAACGGAGGAAGCTCGCGGAGAAGCCTAAGAGCGAGGACGAAGATGAGGAGGAGGAATACAATTTGGCGGAGAGTGTGATCGAGGAGGAGGAGTTTGAATGGGATGACAGGGTGAAGTGTGATGACATTGCTGTGATCGTGCCCAAGGATGAGAGAACTGGTAAGCGTGAGAAAACCGATGAAAAAGTGGCGAAATCGAAGACGGTTGATAAGCCCAGTGCTAAAGTGGCTAAGGTGGAATCCAAGCCTTTACCAAAGTTGGACACAGTTTCGAAGAAGGATACGAGATCGATCAGTCCTAAGCCAGAGCGAAAGGATACAAAGCTCAAAGACAAGAAAGAGGAAGAGAAAGTTAAAGTCCATGAGAAGAAAAAAGAAGAGCCAAAACTCATAGATAAGAAACCCCCGAATATTCAGCGCAGCAAATCACCCATCGACTCGGCACCCCGTTTCAAGATCGAAGCCTGCAACAGTGTGGGCGACTTCTCAACTCTCTTCATCAAGGCTGCAGCGAGTCCCGAGGCGACGAGCCCCCGAACTATCGAGCAGTTTCGCGAGAGCATAAGACTGCCCGCACCTCGTCTCACCAACATCGAGACCGAAGTGGTGCTGCCGGTGCGCAAGCCTTACGTACGCGACACCTCGCGGAACAGTGTCTACCTGGCGTTAAAGCAGCAGCCTGTGGGTGGAATTGGCGCCGACGAGCCAGCGCAGATTATTGACGCCGAAACGAGGAAGGAAAGCGGCGGCGATACGTCAAGGCCTGCCAATAAGAGCCGTGGCGGGGATCGATCGCCGATCGGTAGGGACGGGATATCGCAATCGGCGCAGAAGAGCGCGAATGACGAGTCACACGGCACGTACAGTAAGCTTGAAAAGGTGCTGCACGAGAGTAAGAAGCCCAGTTTGCTGAAAGGCGGCAGGGAGGAGTTCGTGTCATGGTGGGATGAGACCGAGGAGGAGGAGCAGGTTAAGCCGGACGACAAGATCGGCAAGGTCGAGGAGAAGCTAGTGGAGACGAAGAAAGCGGAGACTGAGAAAAAGCCTAAGGATAAGCTCGAAATTGGAAGTAAATTGAGGGAGAAATCCAAGTCGCCGGTACCGATCGAGAAAAAGGAATCGGTGGACAAGGTCAAGGATAAGGTTGAGCCCGTGAGTAAAGTCAGTGAAAAAGCGGTGATCGAGAAAAAAGACAAGGCGCCTGCCGATAAAGTCAAAGATAAAGCTGAGACTGTGAGTACAGGTAAAATTAGTGATTTGCGCAGTAAAGCAGAACCTGTGAAGAAAGTCGAAGACTCAAAGGATAAGGTCAAAGATAAAACTGAAGCTGTGACGACCGGAAAAATTAGCGATTTACACACTAAGTCGAAGCCAGCGGTTGAGAAAAGCGTAGAAAAAGGTAAAGACAAAATCGAGGCTGTATCAACCAGTAAAATTAGCGATTTGCAAAGCAAAGTCAAACCAGCAATAGATAAAGTCCCTGATAAACCAAAGGACAAAATCGAAACTGTGTCTGCAAGCAAAGTTAGTGAACCGTCTAATAAATCGAAATTACCGATCAAGGTTGTGGATGAAAGTGTTAAAAGTGCTACGAGTGAAGCCAAAGACAAATCGACCGACAAAGTAACCGATACGAAGAATAAAGTGAGTGTTCCATCAAAGGACGTAAAGCCAGCGGAAAAGCCAAAACCTCCTACCGAGACACAGAAGAAACCGGTACCTATTGCCGACAAAACAAGCCCAGAGACTACATCGGCTTTGCCGCCTAGCAAAGTCGAGCCGGTCAGTCTCACAAAGGACAAGAAGCCCATCAATAACGAAGCGCCAAAGCCAGCGAGAAAAATAACCGATCGCCACTTGCCGAATATCCCCGAGGAGCCAAAGTCCGCCTCGCCGACCGAGCGCACGAAGCCGCTACTATTCGGCAAAAAAGAAACGCAACAGCAGCAGCAGCAGTCGTTAATCAAGCCGCCAAATATAGCCAGCCCGGGCAAAGACGAGAGGAAGAAGAAAGTAGACGCCGAGGCGGTCATGAAGATCGAGAAGAAGATACTCGAGGACGCGGACAAGATAGTCAGCGGTCCGATGATGCCGCCGCCCGTCGGTATCATCGACGCGTCGGCGCTCACGAAAAAAGAGGAAAAACAAAGCAAAGCCGCGCCGTCGCTGCACTCGGCGAAAGTAGGTCCACAGCAGCAGCAGCAGCCAACGAAGAAAAAGTCATCGGAGCCGCCGCAGCAGCAGAAGCCGTCGGCCGCCGCAGCAGTTCCGGAAATAGACTTCTGGAGCGAGATCAGAGCGCAGGAGGGCAGCGCCGGGCCGGTTTCCGGGAAAGTTCAGTCGCTGCGAATCGACGAGAGAGAACAGCAGGCAAGAAAGTCACCCGAGTCACTTAGACTCGATCTGTCGGCCGTGCAGAAAGTAACATCGCCGGAGGAGGATCTGAAGACGCCGCTGGTGTTGGAACCAGAGGAGCTGAAGACCCCATTGATTCTGGAGCCGGCAACGCCACTGCCCGAGAATTTGGACCAGGTTCCGCTGATCAATCTGCAGCTGACCCAGGATAGGGCAGCGGTCATTTGCAACGGTTCGGCGCAAGTGGAAAAGGAGAAGGTGCAGAAGAAGGAGGAAGAACAGACTAGAGAATTGGTGAAGGAGGACGAGCTTTCCGGTACTGTCAAAAAGATCTCCAAGTGGACGAACCGGGACAATTTGTCGAGCTTTAACGAGGCTGACGGGGACGTGACACCTGTAGCTTCAAAGGAAGCGAGTCCGCTGCAGTCAGCTCAGTCCTCAACCACAAAGAAAAAGGTGGTAAAGAAGAAAAAGTCCACAACAGGAGGTACCAAGAAGAAAGCCACCGACGACAGCACCAAATCGAAAGCCAGCGGCAAGAAAGTAACGAAGAAAGCCGCTGCCTCTCCGCAAGCTTCCCAAGCAAAAACACCAATGTCCGCGTCAGGATCGCCCAGAAACTTGCCCAGTCAGCGTCCGGCTGAACTCTCAAAACTCTTCTACACGACACCTGCGATACTACTGACCGCAACACCCAGAGATCTGCGCAAAGTCAGAAGGGCTAAGGTTAAGAGGAAAAAGCCGGCTACCAGGACACCGTCGTTGAGCAGCGATAGCACTGGAAGTACCAGGAGTACAGCGACGACGAGTACCGAGGAGGGCAGCAATTGCGAGGAGGATGCTGAACAGAAGAGACTGGCTTCCACGAGGAGCAACGATTCCGGTTTCGACGGATCGCCAAGGCTTTCCAGTACGGATTCCTTGTTTTTTAAAAATGATGGTTTGCTCTTTTTGCATTGGGTAAAGGTCTACTAGAAATATTGCTGATTTGTGCTTAAAATTTGTTTAAAATGATTTATCAAAATCTTATCTATATTTCGTATGATTACGTAACAATTTCATTACAAGAAAATAAAGTAATTTTTAGTAGACTTTTTTCTGATGGTGACTGTAGTGTGGTTTTTTGGTTTGGGATTTGCATTTTTAAAGGAAGAATGTGGAGTATCGATGGTTTGTTGAAATTTAAAATGGGAATAGTTACGATTCTTTTACTCATATTGAAAGTTAAATGGATTTTTGAACCTTCACCCACCTGTAAGATTTATTCTGTTCAAATACGTTTGGTATACGATTCAAATAACTACATTATTTTTTAATTGCTTATAAATTAGTTGTAAAACAAATCACATTATTATATTTTTTTATGTTTTTTGATGCGAAATAGACTTTATGAAAAATCTGTAAGGTTTTTTCACACAATTGCTAATGCAAACAGTTCTATTCCTCGTTGGCAAATACTGATTTGGGGTAGAGTTCTATTGAACTTTTCATTATTTATTTTTATTTAATTAATCTGTAAAATAACTTTATATACTGGAATCGTTGGTATTATGGAGCTTTTATAAATGCTTACAAAACACATAAGAA
>JAPYZA010007442.1:0-10135 GCA_030522685.1 Eupelmus azureus | reverse complement strand
ACCATCCTCCCCTCGTGAGCTCGGCGCGCCTCTAACCCTCCGCTCTCACCAACTCTCCGGGCCGCCGAAAAAACTTTTACCGCTCCAGCCGCGCCGAAAAGCCGAGCCCTTTTAATTGAAGTCGACTGTAAAGTTGTATGCTCGGCGCGCGCGCTTTGACGGCCGCGCGCGCTCCCAGCCAGCCTCGCGGGGGGGATAACGATCGCGTATTTTCAGTGTTGTTAGACGCGAGCGAGCTTGCAAGCTCTCGCACACATCGAGGGTCCTCTCAACGTAACGACTCTCGGCTGGCCGAGCGCTACAAAGGTACGGCCTCCCCCTCCCCCCTCTCCCTTGGGTTATTAATTGCTTTCTGGCCATTAGCAAATGGGATTCAACGTTGAGAGTTTACCATTAGCATTAATGACGCGCGCGCGCGCCTTAGCCGCAGCTAGCGCTGTGCTGGACACATTTTAGGAGGGTGGGGGGAGGATGCTGCGTCTTTGTTCACTGTTTGCTGCTGGTTGTGGCTTTGGCTGCTCTAGGGGTTAAGGATAGGGTAGACGGTGTATCAATTGGGTCTTGAATTGATTTTGGGAGCTGGGTCTCTGCGTGATTGTGAGCGTGGGTGGGCTGCCTTGCGCTGGGAGTGAGCTGTTTATTTTTACGAGGGAGGATGTTCGACGGAGATGATGTTGTTGCCGGTTTGGCTTTAAGTGGATGTTTTATGGATGGCGGGTGTCTTATTTTATAGCCAGTTTGTTCAAGTATTTAATAGTCTATTAAATATTGCTGAGGCGGCTTAATAAAGGTTTAAGTGTTCTTCGAGCACTGTGTTTTGTTCGTCTAAGATTGAATTTTCTTTTTGCGATTGACTCTGTAATTGAGGTAAATGATAATTAGATTTTTAAAGATTTAACAGAACAATAAACATGTAAAACAGAATCAGTTTTTAAAACAAAGCAACAACAAAATGTAATTTCAACTGAATTTGATTAAACGCGCCTATCATAGAATCAATAGCGACTAACATAGGTATTCTATTAATTGTAAGTTTTAATTGTGAAGCTGTAGAAACCTACGTGCATCAGAATTTCTGAATGAGTGTTTGAAATATGCCTGTGCTTTCGTAGTTTCAAGGCTCAAAGTTACAATTTTATTATGTCAACGTAGTCGACGATATCCCATATAAAGCACGCACATACACACACTCGTGGTCATAAATTGACGAGCGTAAATTCATACAAAAAAAAAATCCTTAAACACTTGCGAAATCACAAATAAAAAACTTAAATATTTTCTGACTACAATGCCTACTTTTCGAAGCTCCCAGACAAAAGAAAGCATAGCATTGTTTTCCATAATCCCCTGACTTTCCAAATATTAACCCAGTAAAAAATTCCTCTCTCTCTCTCCTCTCACTCCAACCAGCAATCTAAATACCCAGACTCCCCCGGAATGTCTTCAATATAACAAATCCCATCCTCGAAATCGCGCCTCCTCCCGGCATTATTCCATTTCCGAGCCGTTCGAACCCGCCGTGAAAGAATTCCACTAAAACACACACACACTGGCAGCGCACTCCCCGTAATAAAGTTCCGCCCGGCGCGTCTTCCCGTCCACCTCCTGCGGAGCCTCTTCCGCATTCCTGCGTAATAACGGCCAGAAACCGAATGCAATTTCCTGCGTTAAATTCGCTCTCGGCGGGTATGCGCCGCGTCTTTTCATCGCCGGAGCGGTGGGGGGCAGGCCGACCCGACTCGGACTCCTACTACTTACCGCGCCGCGCCATTTTCAAGTTCATACGTGCCGGAGATAAAGCGCGTGAGAGCCATTGTTTACCGGCTCGTCTTTCATTAAATAAGCTCTCTCTCTCTCTCTCTCTCTCTCTCTCTCTCTCTCTGCATCTCTCGCTCTTTCTCTGTTTCTCTTGCTTTCTCTTTTGTACCCACATGTTTTAAAATGCTAGTCAGGCAGTGCTGAAGGCTGTTTTGTAGCGGTGGAAGGAGTTAGGTGAGGGTGAGGATAATGGCTGGGGCTTTGGTCGTGGCGTTCGTTTTAACTTGGTTCTTGTGGGCTGTTAATTTTGTTTGGTGAAGGGGTTGTAGATGTTAATCGAATATAAATTATATAATGAATAAAGTCGCTTTTAGGAATTATTGAATTCCGAAAATCAGAAGGCATAAATTCTCTTAAAAATTAATTTTATATTAGATCAATTGTAGTAATCGACGGTTTTTTAAAAATACGAATGATTAAAGGATTGACTAAATGCATTAAATTACCCATTAGTTTAAAATATATTAATCTTCGCTCATAATAATTAAATACAATATTCACCGAGATAGTAAATAAAATCGACTTCCGGACGATATCGCATATCAATTACATATGAATCTCTATAATGTTCATTTAAATGTAACGATTAGCTCAAAATACATCAAGTACTACACTCGCGCTAAAATTTCGAGAAATAATTTGCATATATAAATTGCCACATGTTTTTATGACGAATTCGATTAATTCGATTTAACGAGCAAGCTCGAAATTCACTGATATCTATAAATCCTCGCGGTTTCTCCCCTACCTATTGTACTCAGCTCTGTTTTAAATATTAAATCACTACAATAATTAATAACAGCACATGTAACAGTGGAAGTATTCTATTAGTGGTGCTGCGCTCATTTTCATAAATCATTAAATCATTGCAAATCCGTTAAACAAAGTTATGCTCATTCATGAATGATCCTCAAAGAGCCTTGTTTATTACGTATAAACGTTCAAATGGTATGTAAAATGACTTTGAACTTCTATTCCCAGCAAGTTTCTTTGCTCTTATGAAGATTCTATCCACTTTATACCTTGACTCCAATAACTCGAGAAAAGACACCCTCAACTTTACGAATTACCAAGACTTCGATATCTTATTAAATCCACAGCATCGACAAATTGTCGTTCTAACATCAACAACTGACTTTCAACATCGCGCGACAAAAACTTCGATAAATATAACATATCAAACACTCGTCCAGCCCTTCACAAAACGCATTTACAAAATAAACCATCCCCCGTATCCCAAACAACGCACTCTCGCCCCGAATCAACAAAGCACAGCAACAACAAAACGTGTATACGTAAACACAGCCTACCTTGAAAAGCAGCCTCGAAGCTGGTCTTCTCCTCGACGGAAGCCTGCTCCTTGGCAGCCAGCGCGGCGCCGTCAGCGGCCAGCAGACAGCCGAGCGCCGCCGCGACGAGCAGGACCAGCTCGTAATGTCCAGCCATCATTTGCTGCACTTCCACATATACACTAACACACACACGGAAAGCTTCGGCCGCCCTCGTTCGTCTTGCTTTTTCTCTGATCCCGACGCGGACCCGTGTCTGCGCACTACAGTGGCTCCTGCATCGGAACCGAGCCCCTCGGGGTCCTCTTTATTTTATCGAGGCGACACCCTGTATATACTAGATCACGCGCGCACTCACACACTGCTCTTGTTTTGTTTTTTCGCTAGAGGGGATGGTTGCAGTTGATGATGATATGGCTGTTGCTCTACGACTGTCGTTTGTCTCGGGCCTGGGTTGCGCACCGGGCGAGGCTGATGTTTGCAGGAACCTGGAAAAAAGGGTTGGTTTGTAGTTTGAATATAGGTTATGTTTGAATTTATTTGGTGAGGCTGGGTTTTCATTTCGAAATTAATCTGGCAATGTTGAAACTTTACAAATTTCGAAGGGCTTGTGAAATTTGTGCGTATTTCGAGATTGAATGAAGAACACTTGAACGTTTTTTAACGCTTTTCACTTCATATGTGCACGTTTCCTTCAAACAATATTGTTTAATTTCGGATGGGTTTATTTTTAAGTAAAGAGGATATTTTTCATTGAATTAACTGCACTTTATTTCTATAAACTACAACTTACGGAGAGACGAGGTGGGGGTGTCGGCGACCGGCGGAAGACTGAAGTCAGTGCCAACCGAAACACTGAAAAATGGTACACTGCCGAGGTGCAAGCGCGCCAAATTTGAATTACAATAAAATAGGCTCAAAACGCGTTAACGTATATCTCATTTTCTAAACAAATATATTTCTCAAAATTGTAGATCTTATAATAATAAATCTTAAATAATATTAGAACAGAATTTACTTATATAACAAAATTAGAGATAATTATTACTAACTTTTATTTACATTAAAAAAAATTAATTAACGCGTTTGATAGTGAACATAGATAATTATCCAGAACATAGATAATTATTAATTGAAAGCATGTGAATATTTAACTTTTGTATTAGTTTACTATTCATAAGTTAAATATTCGCGTACTTTTAATTATCTATGTTCACAGTCAAACGTGCGATATTCTTAATTAATCAAATTAGAAATTGTTTGCTTTTAGTTTCATACATTTTTAAAGAAAGGATTTCAATTATCATGTTTTCAACAAGTAACCGTTTATTTACCATTTTTAAAATGTACATTCATAAAAATAGAAAGGAAACTTTATTTAAGAATACTACTGTCATGGATGTCGCGTAAAAAGCAGAAAAATGTAATCATCACTTTCATGATATGAGGATAATTTGAAATGAAATTTGTGTAGGTATCGATGGTTCTGGGTTCACCTCCCATCTGAGTGAAATTGTGTTCTTTTTATCGAGTTCTCTTCTCTTTATAAATTTTTCATTAATCTTAAAAGGTATAATCTGTTAGTTCATAATTTGTTAGTAATATAAGAAAACGTTCTTCAACGAACCAAGTTATTAAAAAATTATTTATTTAATGCCTATATTTTGAGATATTATAATATTGAAGTTCTGATGAACAGCATCGTACTTAAACAAAACGCAAACAAAACAGAGTCAGATTAAAAACATTAATGAAAGTTGTATAATAATGACACTAGATTTAATAATACTGATTAAAAATTTAAATAAGTTTTAAATAAAATTGTTATTACACCAGCAAGATTAGTGCGTAGGATTACTATACTACCACAAGCAAATTTATAATCGAACTTTGGTAGTCGAAGGTAAATCACGGCCTAAGGCTACCTCGTCAGATGTTATATGCCGAACTACTCAAGGTAATCTAATATAAAATTAAAATTATGAGGGTACATATTTGGAAAGGGTGGATAAGATACGATTAGGAAGGAAAAATAGGTACCATATAGCTGCCTGATGCATTCGAGCCAATACTGCCCTAATTTATTATTCTAAACCCAAATATTTTTAATTCTGATTATACGCATCATCAACGCATGTGTTTAAACTAGTTACTGACACCACAAACGTGAGAGAAAATCATGAAACCAAAGAAAGCCATCACTACACCCTCCTACTCTCAATTCCCCAAAAGTTTGCCGACCAATCCACCCACGCGTAATCGTCCAAAGCAATCCTCCCTCAAACATTTCATCACCCCGCCAAACAAAACTAAAAATCCCCGACGATACCCCTCCAGCATCTATCTCTCCCAACTCTCCCGACAAGATCTATTATTTAAAAGTCCGAATTCCGCGTAGACACTCTTTATCGAATCGCTATTCCCCCGGCGCTGTCGGGCTCCGCCTTTGAAAGATGGCCCGAGCCAAAAAGAAAACGAGAATTCATTAGTCCAGCCAGTCCACGTGCAACGATCGTGACGAATGGCGATAAGCAAACAGCCATGGGCTCTCTTCACTATACACTCTCTATACCCTTTCTTTCTGCGCACGCCCACACACACACACACACACAGACACAAGGCAGCGGAAAAGTTGAACCACGGACATTTACGTTTCATATTCACGGCACGCGCCTCCGAGGGGCGAAACTTCGTGTGCCGATGACGATTTCCAAACTTGGCATACGCCACTCTGGTGATGTGAGTTTGTGTGTGTGTGTGTGAGGGGGGAGTTGCGAGCGGCAAGTCGGGAATCCAATTTTCGCAGTGGCCCCAAGTTTCGCGCCGCGAAGAGAGGACTTCTCATTCATGAGTATCATTATAATTAGTTTATTTTTCGCGACGGGGCTGGATTACTTTTTCTCCGGTCAGGGTTTTAACTTACTCGCTAGATGGGGGGTTTATTCGTATTGATAGGTCTTTGTGAGGTAGGAGTTCGAGTACTTTGTGAATATTTCATTGTTAGCTGGTGAAAGGAATGTTAATTATGGCTTCTTGAGAATAATGTTTTTTAAAAAATTGCTTCATTTTAAAATTTTAAATCCTTAGAACTTTGTTTAAATGTTTGTTCATTTTTGTTTGATTCTAAATGTTTAATATTGTGATAAAAATTAAACTAAAAATTTAAAGCATCGATTCGTTTTATTTTTATAATTTTATTACGCAAATGGAAATGAAATATAAAAAACTCTAGTTAATTTTGATTTTAAACATACACCGCGTAAATAAATCATTGATACAGCTTTAATCAATAAATGTTTTTATTAACGAAAAATTTACATTTAAACCCAGTATAAATTTTAACCATCAAATAAAATCTAATTTAAAAACGCCAATCAATTAAACAACACATCTCGACAAACATAATAAAAAAAAAAAGTGTTCCACAATTCGCAGAAATACAAGAGCGAACCACTTTTCAGGCACTACTTAAACATTGCAGCGCCGCAACAAAACGCAAAGCTCCAGCCAACGACATAATTCCGGCAAACAATTCACCCCAAGCCCAACACACTAGCACAACAAAATTACCCGCACCAACCTACATCCCCCTTCCACCCGGTGCACACTTTTTTCTTCAAAAGACCTACTTAGCGCTACTAAAGCAGAAAGAGCCCGCAAAATCAGCGACGCGCCGCGGCAATCATAGCTGCGTGGGCGGTAGGGGCACTAACGAAGAGACCATCACCGCGCATGAATCCGTGACGATAGTGGCATATAGAAGCGAGTTGCGCGCGCGCGCGCACAGGGATGGATCGAAGCCAATTCATTCGTGACTGCAGCGGCAACACGCGCCGCTTCTCTCTGTGTTTAAATCTATACATCGCGAGCCCAGCTAGCGGGGAGAAATTAACGAAGGGAGGGAAAGAGCGTAGTAAGCGCGTACGCTCGAATTTTACTCTGACGGCGTTGATTCGCGCTGCGCTTGTAATATTGAAACGTTGCCATTTTTTTATGTATGATTTTTTTTTATGTATGTGGAGTTTGATGAAATGTGAAAGGGGCTGCGTTGATTATGATGGGTAAAAGTGTGGGCTCTCGTTCGCGCGCGAGCGGTGGATGAAATTGAGGCTGGGTGATCGGAATGGTGAGTGTTCGGGATAAACAGGGATTATTATTTTCGTGAAAAACGCGTGATTTTCGAGTGAGGATTTTCGAACGATTGAATACTTTTTAGAGGAAAAATGTACAGTGGATTTTATAATTGGGGAAATTCATACTTCGATCGTGTTTCAAGTGAAGAGGATGCGTGACAAAGATCGGCTTTTAAAGCGAATCGAGTTAGTTTGCTCTCGTAAAAAGCGGGCTGAGCTGTGCAGTTGGCTCTTAAATTTCGTGTTTTAATTTTATAGTGCTTCGGAAAGTCTCTCTTAGATTTTGAATATATTACTTTATGATACCGGGATAAGACATGTTTGACGCGATAGGCAATAATTGAACACATTAATACAACGGAAGAAATAACTGCGATAAAAATATAATTTTTCTACACTCTAACGAAAGCTACAATTACCAAATGGACCGTTAAGTTTTTCAATTACACGAATCATTACCCCCATCCAATCTGTTAAAATATCAAAAGAAACGAAAAGGCCCGATCGACTCTCGCACACAGCTCCAGCATGCAAATCCCGGATATCTGATCGTTTTTAATACACTAATACACCGGTCATAAAACAATTTGGCATCCCACGAAAGGCCACTCCCGCCTCGCCATTAATTCGATTCATTACCATAAAGCAAATTTCCCAGGTATACACGCCACACGTCGGCCCCCCCGATCGATAATCCACCTTTCAAAAGACACTTTCCTCAGCTCTCCTGTATATGCAACGAAATCCAACACGACATAAGTGCCAATAATAAACGGCTCTCGAGTTACCCGCGATGAAAGTCGATCGTCCCTCGTTCATCGCACGCTCGACTTGTCTCGCGAAGAAAAAAAACAAAGGACGAGCGCGCCGCCTTCTCCTATAATTCATCGACTTTGAAAATTGGCCGGACTTCAAGACGTGGAGACACACCTTGGCAGTATATGGAATCGCGGAGGGGGAGTTATGGTTACGAAGGGGACAAAAGGCGCGACACTCGATATTCGGCGCACTTAGCGTGGCAGCGGGACGTCGGGCAGCGAAATCCGCTGGGCTGCGCTGCGTGGAAGGCAGCCGTGTAAGGAGATATCCTCGCGAGGCCTTTGAGGTAATTCAATGAGCTTCGCAGAGGCGGACAGGGGAATTCCTTGGAGCGAGTTTTTCGCTCTCTCTATGGCTGGCTCTTTTGCCTTTGCGAGCGCTATGTTAGCGGGGAGGACTGACTGAATTACGCTTTATCCGCGTTTTATTTTTTCATGCGTGCATTCTAAAATGCAAGTTTACCCAGGTAAAGAAATAACTATTCGTGAAAATCGTACTACGAAAACGAGCAAGAATCTTTTAAGGCAACAGCCACGTTAACTTAATAAACGTTACTCGTTCACTGAAAAAGCCCGCCCCGAGTAATTGTCAGTTTTTTTCCAAAGCTCGCCAGCGAGGCGGCCAGTTAGTCTTCATTAAAGCGGACGCGTCTGAAAGGCTCTGGAGGCGAGGCGCGGCCAGCCAAGAATTGTTGCGTGTGAAGCCGCGGCCGGCTTTTCTTGGCCCCTACACTATACTCTCGCACCTCGGCAGCGCGCGCGCTTCGAGTATGCGACTGAAACTGCTGCTGTCTGCCGGAAGTGCCGCGAGCGGTCCGCTTCTCTCTGGGCTCTTCTTGTGGTTTGGAATGGACAGTTGTATCCGACGGAGACGGTTAAGGTGGTGAATTATAGAGTGGATTGTATGATTGGGATTTTGGAGTTGGTTTTGGTGGATTATGGTGAGAGAATGTGGAAATGATTGGTTGGTTTTTTAAGCTGAATGGTTTGGTTGTTTTACGGGTTTGGGTTGAGTTATAATCGAGTGTTTAGTATGGAGTGGTTTATTAAGTAAACGTTTCTCGGATTAGCGTAGTATGATTTTACTGTGTTGAATATCATACTGAAAATCAAATGATATACGATTGTATGAAAATCTTTAAGAGACAATTTTGACAATTAAGTTAGTGTTAATCAAATTTATTACAAAAAAAGCAACAAGAGTTTGCATGTTTGTAAACAATAGATATAGATTTTAGTAAAAAAAAGATTGACGGATATAACAGAATAAAGCCTTTGTTTCGGAGCATTTTATTACGAGCCTATATTTTATGGCTTTCTATATTGAATTATTGAGCTTCTGCAGCATATACAAAGGATAAAGATAAAAGCGTATGCAATAACGCGGAGTTGCAATATTGCACTGAAACCATAAATAAAAATTTTGAATATCTATGCATATCCGGTCGAACAATTACCTACATCCATTACTCACAATCCTCAACTATACTTCAATCAATCATAACAAGTAAGCAAATCCGCTGACTAAAACAAATTTAAAAAACCAACGCTATCCCCCTTGAATTCATGAAAATTAACATCCCCCAACCCACCAACCATCCCCGAAAAAGCTCGTCGATTAACTAATTCAAGAACCCCGCCAAGAATAAAACCAGCCCACGCACTCAGTGAATAAAACCAATAAAGAAAAGCCGAAAGTTCAAAGGCCTCGGAGCAGCAAAAGCAACTGGCCTCCAGCTTTTGTAACCTCAGTTGCGCAAGCTATAGACGCGCAAGGAATTCCACACACCTACAGGGATAAAAGAATGCGCGAGCGTATCGGTGCGCAACAGAAAGAGAGAGAGAAAGCTCCGGTGTCTGTATTCGTGTGCGCGCCACCACCAGCACCGCCGCCGCCGATAAATCCGACGGTCGCCGCCATAGTTGAGCGCGTGTGTATATATACGGGGGGAGTCGAGCTGGCGTGGAGCGCGGCGACGGCGGCTGCGGAGCGATACAAAAGGGGCCGGAATGAATGGCCGTGTATCGTTGACCCCGAAGAAAATGGCTAGTAGAGCTACTTGAGAGAGCAAGAGAG
>JAPYZA010007441.1:0-10925 GCA_030522685.1 Eupelmus azureus | reverse complement strand
GAGCTCGGTCACTTATTTTTTAAAACAGTGCAGTAAATTAATGCGGAGTGCTTTTTTATTTAAAAATGTCATTAACCAGAATAATTTAGTGCCAAGCGGTAAAGAAAGAAGGAGAGCTCTCGAGGCGTTTTCGTAATTAACAACAGAGACCAGCGCTAAGTGTGTCAGTGTCAATTAACACATAAATCCAAAAGCAACAAAGCGCAATTTTAACGTTCCTTAAAGCTCACCTCCCGCTTTCATAACCTCCAAAGCTCCCTGCCCGACCTAAAACCTCCCCCCTGTCAATCCACCTCACCACTTCCTCAAAAAGTCCGCCATCGCTGCTTATACTACAGCACGCAGCGAGAAAAAAAAAGCCCACACGCCTCTCTATAAGAAAGAGCGAGCAATCAATTCTGTCTGGCTGCTCTTCTCTCGCGAGAGACCGAGGAAGAAAGATATAGAGGGTCATCGCAAGCGGCGCAAAACGAGAGTAATGCCCGTCTCCGCCGCAGCCGTCTTGGATGCGCGCGCGCGCGCGCGTCCGTGGCTTCCCAATACTAAATATAACGTCCAGCCAGGTTCGCCTCTGGTGTCTTGCCAGCCGTGCGCTCTCTGCTTCTCCCGATTTTACTAGAGCGAGCGAGCTATATACTACTACACGGCGGCATATCGCCGGCCTGCGGCCAGTTCCCTTTAGCCGCGAAGTGCGCGCGAGCGACCCTTGAATCTTTCCTCTCTCTCTCTCTCTCCTTCCTTTAACTGTACGTCTAATAGCCTTCTTTCTTTATCTCTGTCTGTCGTTCATTCTGGCATTCCTCGGAGCGAGCCTCGTGTCTTCAACCCCGTTCGCTCCTGCATTTTTCTCAAGTCCGGCCAAGAAGGGGGCGAGCCAGGGGATATCGGCGAGGTGCGCAAGCGCGCGCAGTTGAATACTCTATATATGCGGCCTGGCTTGTGGCTCTCGTGTGCGGCTTTTATGTAATAGATTGGGGAGCTTTTTGAAGGAAACTTGTTGGTGCGTTTGACAAAAGAATATCGGTGCGATATCTGTAATTATTAATTAGATAAGAGTTTTGTTGATGCTGTTTATTCTTTAATGATTCAGTGTTTTTTAAGATGTATCAAAGAAATAAGTAAAGTGAAAACCGGTGAAAACTGCGGAAATTGCAAAATTATTAATTTTAAATCGCGCTTAATCAACAAATTTCCAAACACACATTATTTCTCTTGAAAAAAAAATGACTCGAATAATTAATAAGAATCTATAAATAAGAAAATAATTATCTTTAAAAAAACTTCGCTCCCGCAAAGTCCACACTCGAGCCTATACCCACACGCAAAGCCGTAGCTTCCAGGTAATTCTCATGGTAGATAGATATTCAACTGTGCGCGACGCTCTTCTGCTATATACTCGCGTGCGCGTGTGTACAAAGGGAGGGGGGTGCGCACAGTGCGTGTCGCGCGTGACGAGCGTAGACTCGGCCCGCAAGAGCCGGTTTTTCGCTCAAAAAGAAGCTAGTCGCGCGTCGTCGTCGTCGACGCTGTGACGTACACCGCTAGTGCATTTAAAGCCAAAATATATACGTGTATACAGCACGATATATACATATATAGGCGCGAGCTGACGAGGTGGCGAGCTGTATAGTGGTGCCGCTGCTGTGCTGATATAATTGGTTGCTGTCGAGTCTGTTACTACTGCTGCTGCTGAGGCCGGCTACTGCTGCGGCTGCTACTACTCTCCGACAATGTCGACGAAAATGTCCATCACGAGGGAGGAACGTGAGTAGTTTGCATACCGGCATTTCCCCACTTTCGCTTAGGGATGATATATCGGAGCAAGGAGGGAGGTTGTTGAGATTGGTGCGAAAAGGAGACGGAACTGGGTTTTGTTGCTGGGGTGTATGGTTTTTTTTTAAGTAAAGATAGATAGGAGGCTTAATCGGTTCGCGCGTTTTATAAATAAGTCACTTAAGTTAAGGAGGAAAGGAAGATTGGAAAATCGTTTGATGCCATCTGACTTAAATTATGAAGCTTTATAAATAAGCCGAGATCAAAAATTTGTTCCAATTCGACCGATGTTTGCTTTCAATACAGCCGGAAATAGTGTTGCTATTTCAAATGAGCTTGATATTAGATTAATTTCAGTCAGCTAAGCACTCAAAGAAATATCTACTAAATTGCTAAACCCTTTCAGTAACCTCAATGTTTTTTTTTTCATTAACAATAATTTAATATTTTAAATGACACCAAACATTGAGTATACTTTTAACAGCTACATTTACTGTAAAATTATTCATAACCAAACCAAAATAAGCCATCTTCTCAATGAGTGCTATGACGTAAATACACTCGAAGTTTATCTTCTTGACTAACTGTCTCGGTGCGAAAATCGATCCTGCCGGCATTCTTCGTTCACAAGGACCTTTAAAGCACTGTAAGGCGATAGCTCTTTGTTTTTGAATCGCGCTTACGACCTTCTCATACAGGATACCTATAAGAATAGGGCGAAAAACAGAATGTAAACTACGATAGTAAATAACATTGAAAGAAGCAAGGAAATTTCAAATTCCGTGTCAAATATTTTTGAAAGTTTGGTTTAACAGTTGGAATAAATTTAGTTTTTAAAAACAGATTATTTGTGAAGAAATTTTATGAATACAAGCTCATTTATCTTAAGTTAAAGAAGCATTGAAATTTGTAAAATCAAACTTTTATTTCTTTGCAATCATTTAGATTTCTAATCTTTTCGTGGAATGAACATAAATTTTAGTAAACGAAGCTTTATTAGAATACTCTTACATTGTCATGCTTGTCACGTAGCACACACCAAAACAGAAAATTTACTAACTTTTACTATATATGACGAATGACGTTTTGGCACTTACTATTGGCACAGCTCGATGCATTGTCACTAGAATAAAATTTCTCTTATGACATCAAACGATTTTCCCGGTTGAATCTAGACAAGAAATTTTGTAACTAAAAGATTTGCAGACGTATGATCTTAGAATCAACGACAACTGATTTATTTCCCAACAACAAATTCAAACAGCAGCCTCAAAAAAAAACCATTCCAAACCCTTTTAAATACCCATCAGCAGCAAACATCGAACACACGTCATCAACGTAACCCCCAAGCCTCCACTCATAAAACAACCCCAAAAAAAGACAAAAAGCGCGCAATAACAGCAAGCGACCCTCCACAAAATCAAAATCCACTTTTCCACCACTCCTTATTTCCCTACAAACGCCCCTCACGCTCAGGACAAAGCTTCACCTTTCCTCCACCCCACCCCGCATATACTCTTTGTACAGTGTATATACACGCCTGGGGGATGATGATTCACGTATATACTTTCTCCGTCTGTTCCCGCCGACGCCCCACTGACACCAGGCGAGCGCCCGGACAAAGCCAGCGGCGCTCTCCTTCCGTTGTCCTTCGCGCGGGTAGTAGTGTGCGCGAGGACCTTGGATTGATTGTTCAGTCGGGCGTGCGGAGGACGAATGGTTACGATTTTCTGTGTTTATGGATTTCTGGGGCAGTCGCGCTGGGTTTGGGATGCTTATGCTGGGCTTGTAGACGCTGTTTAGAGATGAAATCGATAGGTAATATTTATAATTTTTCTTTTGTAAGGTTGTCATACCGGATCGTTTTGAGTATTTTTAAATCACACGGTAGAATGAAATTTTTCCGTTTATTTTTAGCACGGTCCTTTCAATTTAGAAATAACAAATCGATCTCGTTGTTCGCAAGCAGCAGAAGCAATTTTAGAAGAGAGCAATTAATTATCAAAGTACCCCGGCGCTGCAAAAAAAACCGAGGGCTCGCGGAGTTCAAGGCCGCCGAATGCAGGATACCGCGCGGCATTATCCGCGCAGAATCACCTGTTGAAGCCCTTGGACATGAATAAAAAAATGCACTTTTCTCCGGCGCTCGAGCGGCGCGAAAAAGGAAACTGCGCCGCGTGTCCATTAGCGCGCGCAAAAAGCTCCCATACGAACCTTTGACTCTTCTCTCCTTCCCCCCCGTTTTTTTTCATACAAAACCAAACGCTCCGTTTATTTCGGTAATCTCCGAGAGGAGCCGACGGAGGGTCACACGCGGATTACGCAAGAGAGACGCGCAGAGCCTTGGCTCGGAAATCGCGCTTAATTCATTCGTGTGTCAGCAAGAGTGAGAGGCTCTTTCTCTCTCTCTCTTTTTGTCGCTATGTAGATTCCGAAATATCCCTTAGGCCCGTTGGAACATGGAAAAAGGAGAGAAGTAATATCTGCCGGGTCGGGGAAGCTCGGGGAATTTAAATCGCGTGGGCTTACGCTGTACAGTGAAAGAAAAATGTCGGGTCGATATTTTGAGATTCGTAAATCTGACGTTTTACGAGCGCCGTACCGCAAAATTCCCACGTTAATTTTACAATACCGCATTCGCGAAAACGTAAGAAGACACTTTCATTATTTTTAATCACAGCCCGTCGGAATCGATCGACAAAGCTCTAATTAAACGCAGGCAGCCAGAAAAGCCAATCCGCTTGCCAAACTAAGCGATCGTCGATCGATCGCTAAATCCGCGCTCGAACGCGCGGCTTTAATTGTCGCGAGGGGAATAATTAGGGAGAGCGATTATCGCGCCGAGACCTTGGCTGCTTCCAATAATAGAGCTTAGGCCCGAGCGGTACACAGCTGTGACGCGTAGGCAAAGTGAGCATTGTTGTCGCGCGTTGAAACGCACTCTGGACATGCTGTATTCCTGACGGAAGTGCGAGCGCATCCAACCTTGCGCTGCGAGCGCGGGGTAATCCGTAACCGTAACCTTCCTCAAGGTGCATTCTTTCCGAGCTGGTATAGGCTATTGTGTTGACGTGCCGTGAGGGCACTGGCATTTTACCGTGCGTTTGCGTTTGGATGGATTGTGTTTTTTTTTTCTTTTTGTTCTGGGTAAATTGAGGGGAAGAGTTTGGAGAATTTTGTTGGGTTTGGATGAAGGTTTGCGAGGTCGAGGGAATATTTGTTTGGTTGGTAGTTTGTTTATTCGTTGAAATTATAAATGATTGGAGAAAAATCATGAATAGTTTTTAGGGTAATTGCAGTTTGAATAATAATTATAAGATTGAAAGCGTAGTTCATGAAATAAAGCACACCTTTACGATGTGTCTATGATGAGCTATATTTCATCCCGTCATATTGGACGCTAAAATTGAAAAAAATTGACTAAACGATATGGCCATGATTCACTGTCAATTATATATTTATCTTGACTTCTATCGCACGTTACCCAACTAGTATGATAGTGCGGTACGGAAAAGTTTTTAATTTTAAATCGAATATGCAATAACTTAATTGTTCTAGAAGATTACATAAAAATCTTTAAAAGTCCAAAGAAACTAGAGCGTGATCAAATTTAAAAAAATTTTAAATTTTTTAATTTTCAAATACTTAAAAAAGACATTGATTGAATGACACACTTATCAGATAGACACCTAATTAAAGCTGTTATCAAATTAAATTACAAAAAAAAAAATTCACCAATTATCAAACAATTTTATCACATAAGAATCTGTGTCACAAAAATTCAGCAAACTCATCGCGCCACGAACGCCGCGACCTAACCTCCATAAGACCTTTTTCAATCGTCAACCGTAGTTTGCATTTTAATCGCGATCAAAGTTCGCGTATCTCGAAAAAAAAGGCCCCGATCGAAGGCGCGCGAGTGCGACGAACGAGAGAGAGTGGGGCTTTTGCTTATCTGGAGCAGCGCCAGACGAATGCACTTGAATGTCTGTAAAATCCAGTGCGCGCCGCATGCTGCGAGAGGGATGAGTCGTAATTGCGTGTATTATTAGAGTAGCACCGATAATTCCGAGTGACTCGGCATACTTCGTTAAAATGGCGAGTTTTTCGAGTCCCAATGGAGCGCGCGAATTTCGTATGAGAGATCGATGGGTGAATGTCGTTTGGATTGTTTATCGATTTGTCGCTGCAGCTCGAGGTATTTTACGTGATTAAATGTAATGACCTAAATAATTTTTCGCGAGGCAATCGCGAGAGAGAGATGAAGGAATTTTTTCAGCTATTTAAGCGAGTGACTGAAATTAATTTAACGCAATTTATTGATGGTGACTCGTCGTTTAATAAAAGTTAATATTCGCAAACTTCCGTAAACATCTTTTATTCATTTACCCAACAATAACTTCTTTGTATTAATTTATTCACTTTTCATATCTATCTCTCCTCCAATCTACGAAATTACAAATAATACTAAACTCACTCACAAATTTACTCTTCCTTAACAAAAACAAGAATACAATTCGTCAAAAAAGACTCCCTTTCTTACAAAGCCTCGAGCAATTCTCCCAGCCCCAGCAGCTCTAATTAAAGCTCGAGCGCTTCTCCAAACGGAAAGCGCCGAGTCTTGAAAACGCGTGCCAAAAAGCTCCATCGGCACTTTTTCTTCTCGCGCCTTTGTCTCCCCCCTCCTCTTACCAGCGCACTCGTCAAAGTCACTGTACCCACAACTATCTCCTGAACTCTGCATACATAGTATCTACCGGCCAAACTTTCCGGACTGCGGAGTTTTCAAGCGTCCCGTCCGAGGCCGATGTACCCTCGTGCACAGCGCGGGGGCGTCAGAATCGATTTTGCGTCCGCGCGCGCGCGCAAACCCGTTCCCTAATTTCCGCGTTCAAATGCAACGAGCGCGCACGTGCGATTGAGATGTGTGCGGGGGTGGATGGACCGAGCGCAGTCGATAGTAGCATAATGGAGGCTGTTTTTCTGCGGTTTTTGGGGATTCTGACGGCTGCGCGGATTGTTTGCGTCTGTTGGTTTTTTTGGGTGTGGTGCTTGAGGGGTTAGTTGAGCTTATATTTTATTTTGGATAGTAAAATTGTGTAAAATTTACAATGTTTTACTAAAATTAAAATGGGATTATGATAAACGTTTCTTAATTTATGGAGTTATAAGATTTATTGAACTTTTCTTTTTTTGAGGGAAAGGTAATTATAAAAGTATTTTCTAAGCTCCATTTTAAAATTACAAAGTTAATTTACCCCCATAAAAAAAAAAGATCGTGGTTAAAGTGTTAATTAAATCGGTCATTAAGTTTGTTATCTCAAGCCAAAAGCGAGAAATTCTGTAGAAGGAAGACGAGGAAACACGGCGGAACAGCTTCGGCCTCCCGACGTGTCGAATAAAATCAATAACAGGAGCACCATTCACGCCTTGACGTGGCATCTACGCGATAGAATCAAAAAAATACAGTCCCACTCTTTAGTTAGATTTTCTTTTCACGTAGATCCGTTTCATCATTTATTGGAAAGGCATCAGACTATAGATCCATAATGCAACGCTGATCAGAAAAGCGACGTGGTCTGATTTTGTACTTTATAGATTGAGAAATCGTTATGTGATATGGACCCGAATGCTGCATTGCGGTAGACTTCGCTTCTCATAGTTGAGCTAATGCATTTTAAATGATCGTTGGAATTTACGATATCGACGAATTGTCAAGTATTCAGCTTAACGATTACCATTCGACATTTATTGGTCAATGTCACCAGTATGTTGGACGTATGAGTGCGTTCTGGAAGTTTTTTGTTTCTTGGAATATGTTTGATGCATAAAATCTGTGTTGAAAGCTAAAATTTTTATCTAATCAGAGATAATTTTTACGCTAATAATGTTCCTATCTTGAATTACGCAGCTTTCAATCTTCATTGCTTACACTGAATAAAATAACCTTTTATAACAAACTATAAATATATTCATGCTTTTCTACATCGCAATCAGTACTTGACGATAGCGAACTATTTTTACAAAATCTTATTCTACATCTTCCATCCCATTCAAAATCACAAATCCATAAACCTACCATCAAAAATTCCAAATCTTCCATTAACCCCAGTCTCGCGGCAAAAGCCCGACAATTCAAAACTCGGATCCCTCGCGCAAAATACCGCCTTGTCGGTATCTGCTCGCAACATCAGGAAAAAAAAGCTCGAGCGCGTGCGCCTCATATCCGATGGTCGGGCGAACTGGTCGGCCGCACGCAACTTTACCGATCGCGTGCAGCCGCGAGTCTCGTGCCACGTTACATAGCATGCCGCTGTTTCTGCACCGCGCGGCTAGACCGGCTTTCGATAATGACGCCGCTTTGCCGCTGGTGTTATAAGCGAGTGTTGTTGCAGAGAAGATAGGGTGATGGAGGGCTGGTTTAATTGGAATTTTGGAAAAGGTGGGGGTGGGTGCTGGGGGTGGCTTTTGTCAGGGTCGAATGGAGTAGAGGTTGGGTGGCGGTTGAAGTTTATGATAATTGAACGTTGTGAAAGTGAAGTTAATTGCATGTATACTTAGTTACGTTTTAGTACGCAGTATAATAATAATAGGAAGTTTTTTCATGTTAAAAATTTTTAATGTTGAAGGTTGAATCTGTGCGCTCTGTAGTTTATAAAATTTAAATGACTCGTACAAAGTTATGAGAATATTTAATTTTTATTATCAAGAGTACTTTGCGAAATTTCAGATTGACTTTACGATCTACATTTTGAGATATACTTGTTCAAAATTTTTATAATATAATGTAGATCTGTGTTTATGAATTTTGAATAAGTATCTTGAAATCTAAATCGAAAACGACTTTATAAAGAATTTATTATAAAATTAAAATTAAGTATTCCTAAAATTTTATTCAATTCTTGCGTTGTTTAAATTTTATGAACAATAAAATATAGTGCGGAATTTCTACCTTAAACTTTGTAATTCTATTTTTAAAGTGATGAAACGGCAACATAAATATTCATATACTATTTTTTTTATAAATATTAATATTTTCTTCCGATTCATCTTGCCCTCAGTATGGATTTTCTCAATAACAAAGATGACTAATTTTTTTTTTGAGAATATCAATAATACATTGTGTCATACGATAAAAACTAGATTTTGGATCGATGATGTCACTCAAAAAAAGAAACTACGTTATTAATAGAAACTATTGCACATTAAAAACCTCAGACTCCGAAATCACGTGAAACTTATCTAATCAAACCTCTACCACCGTCATATCATTACGCCCAATCAGCCATTCAAACGTAAATTTTCCCCTAATTCAAATATCGTCAGCAATTAGTCGCGAGAGCAGCGCCGCAATTAAATTTAAATTGAATCGCGCCTGCTCAGATCCAGCCGTCGCCGCTGCTAAAACACTTGTCTCGGCAGGTGCTGCCACCTTCCAAGCGTCTTCTGTTTCCATCGCTCTCTTCCTCTCTCTTATACTCGCTTTTTCCAACCACAACTCTCCTCTCGACGAGTTGTAAGGTTTTACTCTCGCCCCTCCCGTTTTCATCCACCCACACACGCATACATCTACTGTGCGCGCTGGCTTGAATTTTTAAGGCTGCGTCCAAAATTTACCGTGTACGCCAGCTTCCACGGAAAGTCTAGGGCCGAATTTGTCTGGTTACTTGGGAACTGTGTAATAAGACTGAGGATCTTTACACGTGAACGGACTTTGTAATGCTTGTGAAGGATCCAGTGTACAGCGCTTGAGTCGAAAAATGTACCGAATGCATTTGTAATTCGAATGTAGCGGAGGAAAAAATCTCTGTTTTATTCAAAAGTAAAATCTGCTTTGAATAAATGGATTTAATTGATGCCTCTTACGGCGCCACTCTCTTTTCTGTTCCATTTTCATCGTTCAGCTCGCGCTCCCGGCTTTCTTGTTCCTTCTCTCCCGTTCTGCTAGCTGCATGCCCCAGTCTCCCTCTCTCACCTCACCTTCACCTTTGCTCTTCATATATAGTCCCTTCCTTTCCACTTCTCCCAGCTCTCTCTCTCCCCCCAGCTTTTTTATCTCTTCCTGCATAAACAATCTGTCCCATCTTGCTTCCTTCTCTCGCTCGCCGATGCGAGAGCTCCACCTCTACTTTCTTTTCCCACTCTCAAACACACGTACAGCTCCGAAGCAACGTCTGAACAGAACTCGCAAAAGGCCATTTTCTCTATATCGCCCTTTTTTTCTCCTCCAACCCACACAGAGCCGAGAGGCGTCCGCAGGCTCTATCTATCTGTTGTGTCGGCGAGAGCGCGTCGGCTTCCCCTCGTGCCCTCCATCGCGTTTCCCTCTCCGCTTTGGCAGCTCTCTTTCTCGCTTGCTTTCTCTCTTTCTCTCTCTCTCTCTCTCTCTCTCTCGCAGCTCGGCGCTCCGCACCGGGTTAGTCGCGTTGCGCTTCCAGAGTCTCTCTCTCTCTCTCTCTCCGTTTCTCTCTGGCTGTGCCCCTCTCCACCTTTTTGAGAGAAAAAACGAGCTATTCAGTCGTGTGCGCGAGTGCCGCATGGGCAGCAGCAACCACAACTCCGTCCGTTCGTGTATAGCAAGCATTTTTTTCTCTCTCTCTTACCGAGGGTTTAACGCAGGAGCCACACACAGAGCCGTATAGACACACACGATGGTGCGCAGAAATAACTCGAGGCAGCCGGTCGAGGAGCTCCCGGAACGAGGACCTGGTGAGTCTCTCGCATTTTCCCCAGCCGCCTGGCTTTTGTTCGACTCTCGAATTTTTCGGACGCCCCCGCGCTCAGGTATAGCGCGCGCCGATGGGAACATATGGTTGATGACGCGCCAAGCTGACACGTGGGGCGCCTTTTTTTTTAAAGTGCTGTTGGAGTTTCGGCCGGGCTTTTAAAGTTTAAAGGGATCGTGATGGCGTATAGTGGCTGGGCATTTTGCGGCGAGGAGAGGAACGATGGGATAGGTGCGGATACGGAAATATACTATGGATTTTTCTCGCTGGCTAGTCCGGGGTATTTATAAGCCTAAGCCGCGCGCTGTACTTTTCGCGCCTTTTGTTGAAAGGTATTATTAGACGTGTCGATAAGCCGCTGGCTTTTTTTCCCTATCTGGACATCTATGCGCCTCGGTCGTGCGATAAAATCTATGGTTCGCGAGT